>OMLM01001995.1:9082-22070 GCA_900302695.1 Helostoma temminkii | reverse complement strand
CCAGATACAGCTGTGGACTCTCAACGCAACACTGGAAGTTTCTTCTGTATGAACAAGCAAATATATATATAAGCATTCATTACAAACATCAATAGCAAGCAACTAATGTTTAATACAGAAATTCAAGCTTTATCTGCATTCTGTTTTTATCTTTTGGTGTGTTTAGTTAGCTTTAAAGAAGTGCATGATACACATTTATTTATAATTAAAAAAACTATGTGGGGTAACATACATGCAAGTCTTCTGATGCATTCTCATTAAACAGTACTATTTAGCGTTTAGTACTGTTCTATGTCTCATTTAATCAGTGATTTCAAGATTAGAAACATGGTCAGTATTTGACCTTTTCATCAGCCTATACCTGAATGGACCAACATTTATTCAGCCTTTGTTATTTGTCTCTACAAAAATGTTGTGTGTGTGCCAACAACATAACTTACATAACAACATAAACCACTTATAATTACTTGGAATTTGTGATAAAACTACCCAGCAAAAGTATGCTAAGTGAAAAAAGCAGAGGACCTAAACAGCTTCCTTGTGCAACTCCAGTGAAATGAAATAATAATAATAATAAGACCACATTCAGAGAGATGTCCATTTGTGAGCATGTTGTGATTGATGTTACTGAATGCAGCGCTTAGATCTAGAAGAGCCACAACTAAGACCTCACTTGCACAACTCAGTCTCTGATTTACTATTATTTTAGCCTCTCAGTCTCCACATCATTAGTTGTGGTTTAATCTGGACCGCGCTTGAAATTTTTTCATCTAAAAAGTTTTGCTATTTTTCTACAAATACAAGTTTGTTACAGTAAGTTCCTCTGTGCTGTGGTTACATTGCTTCAGTGTGGCCTGGGAAAATGAGATGACACAAGGGACACAATGGCTGGAGTTCTTGCAGTTTTGATAAAATAATATAACAAATGCTGAATGCAATAACCCAACACCACAACAGAAATATGGTACCAAAACAGAAAAAATAAATGAAATGAGCACACACACTGTTGATCCATAGACCCCAAAAAATACTCAAAACTGTATACTACTGCAACAAGTACATTCCAAGTCAGTCACAACTCTTAACAAGATATCTATTTATTTACCAATTATTTTTTACCAGTTTTCCCACAAAATACACAATCAAAACAGAAAAGAATACCCAGCCTGCATCTAGTAGCAGGGTAACCGCATCTTTCTCAATGCTGCGACTAAGTAACACATGTTTGTAATGGCATCAAAAACATCTAGCAGCACATCTGGGAACTTTTTATGTAATGTACAAATAACAGAAATGTTACACTGACGATAATCTTGAAAATAATCTTGAAAGATATTTTCTCTTAGGTGAAAATGTGTGTTCCATAAAATTTTGTTTACATCCTGAAAAATTTAACAACAACATAATGTGGATTTAAATTCAATCACTAACTGACAACTCATTGGCAAGAATCAAAGTACATTTGCATAGCGCCACTTGCTGTTTCCAGAGCCATCTTTAGTAGCATCTGTTCTTATGATAGTATTTTCTTCCAACAAAAACCTACAAAGTCTTCGTCTTTACAGAGGAACCTATAAGTGATGTCTGAATTTGGAAGATTTAATGGGTTGCCAAATTGTAATTGTAGAATAAAATAGTGGAAATGCCACAGTTTTCTGTGGTCATTCAGGAGAAAGAGCCTCCTCTAATGACCAGCGAGGTTCTCTTTACAATGGAACTATTTTGTTTCTTTCTCATTTCCTTTCAGCTGCTCTAAGTTGTGTTAACAGAGGTATTCATTAAATTTAGCAAAAGCCTTTTTCGACCTTGACTCTTTTCAAAAGTATCAGTCATTCAGTCTAATGAGCATGCCTCATTAAAAAGATCAAAACGACTTGTAAGGTCAGAAAATGTTGCTTCAGCGGCTGGGTCTGGGAAGCTTTTGTTGAGTTTCACGGAAAAAACACACTGTGACATTTTCAATGTCAAGTCCTCTTGACTGAACCAAATCTAATATTTGTGATTTGTAACCACTGCAACATGCTGAGTCAGTGACAGATTGGCAAGAATAATAATTGAATAACCTTAATTTTAAAAAATAAATTTGTCAAATGTAGTATTAACTGACTGTTGTGGCCAGGTCAGTGGATTCAGGAAAAATCATGGTGACTGCCTTGGTCATCAGCTTTTAACATAATAATCACGTATACAAAAGATACAGGCTGTTATACCAAAATCACAGTATATCATAATAGCACATTTTTGGTGAAAGAAACATAACAAGCAGAAGCCTTTTCCTGGTTGTAATATTTAAAAGGCTTATTTGTTTGCATTAAGTTGAGCTGGATTAAGCTGGATATGTGATTGCACCCTCATGTTAGTTACACCTACTGGACACAGTGATGCTCTCTGGGATAGTTTGTGTTTCAAGGAAAATCGTGTTGGACCAACTCTGTCTCCTAAAAGTTATGTTCTTATGCAACTAAACTGTTCTCCCTAGTACCTAGACACAGGAAAAAATGTACTAAAACAGGCAGACAGGGTAGGAGACCTGTTGGCCTTTTATGTCAGCATGCTCAGTTTAGCTTTTTTTTTTTATTGGTGTGCATATTTAAGAGCATAGCACAGTCAGTGTGTAAATTATTGATATGACAGACTGCAGCACTGAATGTCAATACACTCCCCTGGAGACACAAAAGAAACCCTGATATGGAAGTTTGATCAATACAGACAGAGGGTTGGCTGGACAGAAGTCAAGTGGAATAACACAAGAAGCAAGAAGAGGTAGACAAGCAATAAGAAATTAAACACACAGTGTTGCTGATGAAAGAAGAAAGTTTCACAAGTTTAAAACCTTGACAACTAATGAGTTACATGCACAGTTTTATACAGTATAATGCACCTACACACAGTTACATACCCGTGATAATGACCACCCACTTGCGTTGTGTTACATTATCAGAGGTCAGAATGTGTTTCGGTTGATTGAATGTCAAATTTATTGTTGCACAGTGGTGCCTCTCCATGTGGTGACAGCTTGGAAGGACTCGATAATAATGCACGCTGGGCTTGTTGAATAAGTAGGTGTATTACGTGTGGATCTCGGTGTCAGGAGAAAGAAAAACATTGGGTAGCGGCATGAAATATTAAACAAACTCATTTTTATTGTTCTCCTTGTCTAAGCTGTACCACACCAAGAGGTCAGCATAGACCATTCTGTGGTTAAATAAAGGCATAAGAACTATTTTATTTGCCCTTGCATTCAAATTTATATTATTATTTCCTATTTGTACTTGCAGTGTTATTTATGATTGTCTACAACGTGTGGAAAATTCCCTTGAGGGTAGATTTGTTTTTAAGATAATGAAAATCTGCATTCAGCGTGCAGTGATAGTTTAAGAGGTTGTTATAGTGGAAGCCTACAATCCATATTTTTATTCATTACAATTATGTAGGTAGGTGTGCAAGAACAATTCTATTACTTTCCTTTGACTTTACTAAGGCAAAACAGAAATATAAGTTTAAATCTCGTTTCATGGTTCAGCAATGCAATCATTTCACATTGAACTTGACAGATTCTTCAGCAGAGTTTATGTTTATAACTCAATGTTGTGATTTTTATAGTGAGGGAGACATGGTAAAGCTGTGTAATGGGCTCCCCTGTGCTCGAAGGTGAGCAACATTTCCTTTGTTCTTCTGCGTTGCAAGAGCCCTGTGACACTGTTCATGTGCTGCCACATGTTTCTCACTGCGTGTGCTTAACGATCCCAGTACAGACCGAAAATTGAGAAACGCACATGAGATACATGGTTAGTGCTGAATTACACATTGAAGCCACCTCTGTGCTCTTAAATCTGGCCCTGTTTTAATAAAACCAGTGTTCTGTGCCATGGTGGGATTACAACCAAACTGGAAAATCATAACATCACATTTGTGTTCACTCATCCGTGAGACCTGATCATTATCGAATGTCATCTTTGTGGTTGCTGAGCAATTCAGTGCAGAAAAAAAAAAAAACGACACACAGCGAGCATAATGATAAAAACCTGCCAGCTATGGGTGTTTGGGTTGAAATGGAAATGATCGAAATGGGGTTTTTTTTATGTTTGGTTACAATAAATTGGACTGAATGGTTAAAGAACTGATAAAGATGCACATTTTTGCTCCCTGTCATCAGTCCTGCTTCTGCTTTGCTTGCATTTGCATGTTATAGTTTATCTTAGTGTATATTGGGAGTTTTTCCTCTTTTTGTAGTTAATGTATTCACTGTGAAAAGAAGTGTTGGTTTGCTATGATTAATCATTTCTAAAGTCATGGTGACCTGCTTGCCTGGTGCTCAGCCTACATGATCATCTGCAGTGTAATCCAATCACATGCCACTGATTAATGGAACACTACTTGTGGATGTAACTTCTGCTGGCACATCTGCATTTGCTGACTGCACTCTAAAAGAAATCGAGTTGGGATTTACAAAATCGTCCCCGTTCTGTCTGCATTTGCAGTAAAATTGTCTGACGTCCCTTTTTAGTCTTCGAAATTGAATATGCCTGTGATAGTTTATGCTGCCATTACAGAGATTATCAAAGCTCCTAAATGGAAGATTAGAACCCATTTATCCTTCGGAGAAATATATTGTTTGGAGATTCTTAGACAGCGTTTTTCCAAGACATCAGCGAATTATTTCCGCAGTTTCATTTATCATTACGTTCTCTTTCGCACTAGGAATAAACAGTTATTTCTCCTCCTGCAGCCTAGGACTCCCGACACTCTGTATCCATCTTGTAGTTTAGTTTGCCTCCAAACATGAAACAATTAATCATTCTGTCATATAATCTATGCACGCCTGGTAGATGGCTCAGGGTTGCTATGCACAAAGTGACACAGTCAAACTAAACTGCAGAAGATTTGAACTTCTCTCCTATGTGCAAAAACAGATTTACATTAATTTGCATGTGTGGTGGTGATATATTTGGCGGAGTATGCACCTGCATCAGTTTGCCTTACGTAATGATTTTGGACACTAAAGACCACTTTAATCACTTCAATCAGACATCCTCAAACATATCGTGCCTTTTGATGGATCTGGCAAAAACTTAAAGGGCAAATCCACTGAATTTCAACTTGCTTTCTGTGCTTTTAGTTTGGGAAGTGTATTTTCTCTGCCTTCCCTTTATTTCAATATCTCTGCATCTATGGGGAAAAAAACTCCACTCAAATGTCATCTTTAATTCTAGCAGAAAAACCCAGATGACATCAGCTGGAGGAGTTTTCAGTTCAGATGATGTGGGGGGTTGTAGTCTTTAAACTACTCCTCCAGGACTCCTTCAGATTACATAATCTGAAATAAAAGCTCTTCCACATGTGGTCGTCTGAGATTTTTCAACAAGAATCAAAAATATATCATCAACAGATGAAAGGCAGTTTAATAACATTCATGCACATTCACTCCTTACATTAACAACCACAGTCATTCGCATCATGGCAATTGGCAAAGTCGCGTTTTAATAGAAAAAACTCATTCATATTTGAATAAAATTAAATGTATTCTTCGTCCCAACCCCTCATTGTAAATTGCTTACATGCAGTTAGTGAAGTCTCCAGGGCTAATATGACTCATGTAGTTGAAAAAGAACAAATTTCCCCTAGCCAACAATGTGTTAAACAGAATTACAAAAAGTGTTATAACAAGAAGAAGAGTCACACATATGGTAGCACTCCACGACCACAACAGAAAGAAATAATTGGAGAATTCCATATTTGGCACTGTGTCTGTGTGTTCCAGTTCTAAGCCTTACATAATTCATCCTGAGGATGTGACTGATCCCTCACCAGCATCCTCCGGAATAATTTTTCACCTGTAAGATGCCAGCTAAATGAACAACTCGGAACGCAAAAGCGGGTTTCTCTCCTTTGCCTCCTGTTTGAGCTCGCTGCCCCCTCGCTGTGTGTACAGAGGAAGTGACAGCAACGCAGCAGCGTCCCTGCTGACAGAACTGTTCATTTTGGTGCTGTCTGGAAAATAATAAGACATTAAACCCTGGGAGTCCTGGAGAGCCTTATGTTCCTTGAAGCTTTAGTCAAAGAGCGGCTTTGGCTCTTTCTCACCAAAGACACTTAAATTTGGCCAATCCTGCCTCCTGCCACATATCTGAGGCAGCTGTGTTATTATGGCTAGAGATTACCAAGTGTTGGTGGGCAGAAGACGACCTCAACTGATTATTAGGGGAACAAAGACTGCTGTTTGCTAAGAGTGGCCTGCTGGATTGCTGCTTGAACACATTTATCTTACTCTTGAAAGTAAATTTAAAAAACTGTACAGCACCGTGGCACTGTGGTAACCCCTGAGAGAGCTGAAGCAGAGGAACTGGAGGCGTTTCTCAATTACTTGATATCCATCACCCGCTATCCAATATTTGTTGAAAAGTCAAATTAAATTCAGTATAAACTTCACGGCCTCTGTTAATTTTCATTTATATACATTTATTGATTTTCACTGAATTGCTCACGTTAGGAAGCAGTGCTATCCATTAAAAGCATAACGCTTCATAGAAACTTGTGTGCAGCGACAAATAGATTTCATCAAAGACTGCAATGATTTATCTTCTTAAAGGAATTACAGTATAGATCAAACACTGTGGAGACTCCAGCCAGAGACTGATTTCCCAAGATACTGACAGCTGTTGACTGGCAAATCCTCTTGGTAACTTAGCTGGTAAAACCAACTAACTGCCTGGTCAGTCCTAAAAATGTATCCTGCTATTTGAATACCCCAAATCCACACAGGAACAACTCCCAAAGTGCCGTCAGGTGCAGCAACAACTATTCTGGTCAACTGAACAGAAGTGTGGACTTGGTTTGAGTGAAATTTAGATCACGTACCTTTACTTGAGGAGAAAAAGTATATAGAATATAGAGTATTCTTTAGGAAAATATTTGCACTTTTACTTGTGTAATGACTTTGTGTTGTCTGTACACCCCTGTATAAAGCTACCTGCAGTTTCAAAAGCAGCGTCTGCACATAACATTCAAAAACTTTTGGTACAAAGTCATTGCTGCATAGCTAGCGGTTGACAAAACTGTAATTTTTCATTTAAAATTAATAAATCTGGTTCACTTTAGATACAACTTGTCCTTGTTTTTTCCTTTTTCATTGCTTTGCTGTAGAAAATGCATTATTTCATATTTTATATTGGCAGAGCAAGATCAAAACAAACATTTCAATATCTTCGAGACTAACTAAGAGTATCCAAGGAAGTTTGCTGAGCTGCTGAAGTAGTTTGTTCCTTGTGTGATTATGTTCTGCTTTGCACACTTTGAAATTGAAATAGAAAGTGTTCTCAATTGCTGAGACAACAGTCAAGACTGTGTTTATCTGCACAGAAACAAATCTCACGCTACTGCTCCACAGCCAGACATCCTATCATTCTGCCTGAATGATTTCATGCTTGGGGAAGCTGAGGTTAGGGAGAATATATCAAGAATGAAGGGACAGTAAGAACTCTGGGTTCTGGAGCACCTTTTAAATACAGACAAGCTGACTTGCCTTACCAGTGTTTTATAGGTATATTGTGTTTTTAATATGTTATGGTTGTTGAAGCTCTAAATTGTTTTCATAACATTTTAGTACATAGTTGAAAGCACACACAGGCTATTTGATTCACACATTTAAAGTTTGAATGGCCTAAATTACAGCTGAATGAACCAGGAATTTGGATGGAAGACATATTTCACCAAAAACATCTCTGTAATTTATGTGGCATTTACTGTTCACAATTTTGTTCAGCTGAAACATTTCTTTTGTAAAATGCCCTCAGTGCACCACAGTTGTACCTAATGTTTCTGACTCGGTGCTAAATGAATACTGATGTTTCCTTTTTGCTCATGCCATAATCTCTACATTTTAATTTCTTAAGCCTGTGTGAACCCCTGGGTTCAGTTGCCGTGGTGACAAGATCACATTTCCTCCTCTGGAATGAAAACAAGCTCATTTAGCTAGTCATCTCCGGGCTCTGCGCTCCTGCACCTGCTCAATACAACGTTGTCTGTTAGACCTATAGACCATAAATACATTACCCAGGGCAGTAGACTGTTGAGGTGGCCTTTTGGGGCTCATAAAAATAGATGGCTCCATGCTAGTAAGAAAATAATCAGCACATTTTATACATAAGATAGGTAAACTATTAAAAAGCTAAGACTTCCCAAAATACTAACTGATATGTCAGTAAAGAGCCCTGCGATGGACTGGCGACCTGTCCAGGTCGCAGGGACTAAGCGGTATAGAAGATGAATGAATGAATGTCAGTAAAGACGTGAGCTTATCTGGAAGGTGAATTTTTAAGTCAAAAGTCAAGTTCCATGACTCAACTTCTAGAAAACAATATACACACATCAGAGTTGTGGGTTTGCTCAGTAGCTCATTATTTTCAAAATTTTTACTTTGCTTGTTTGCTACACTTCTTTGAACTGCATTCATGCTAACATGCTCACAATGACAGTCCTAACATGATAATATTTAGCAAGAAAATGTTCAGAAAGCAAATGATAGCATATTGGACAAATTACAGCTAGGTCCATATACACTATATTGCCAAACGTTTTGGAACATCTGCCTTTTAACGCACATGAACTTTAATGACATCCCATTCTTAATCAGTAGGGTTTAATAAAGGGTTGGCCCACCCTTTGCAGCTTCAACTATTCTGGGAAGTCTTTCTGCAAGGTTTAGGGGTATGTTTATGGGGTTTTTTGACCATTTCTCTAGAAGGGCATTTATGAGGTCAGATACTGACGTTGCGCAAGAAGGCCTGGTTCACAGTCTCTACTCTAATTCTACTCTGAGTGTTCTATTGGGAGGTGGTCAGGTCAGTCAAGTTTCTCCACACCAAACTTGCTCATCCATGTCTATATGGACCTTGCTTTCTGCACTGAATTCAACGATTTCAATGGGGTGTTCCTTTGGCAATATAGTGTATGTTTATGGATATTAACACAATTTCCCAAAATGATGCCTGCAGGTGGGTATGATTTATCCTTTGGGAAACATCCAATAATTGTTGAGATCTTAAGGTGTGGACCAAAGACTGGCATCCATTTATTTATTCAACCACCCTTCCACTCAGCCATCAGTGCATCCATTTAAAGGTTGAAATCAGGCCAATAGCCCTCCAGCAGGCACTCACCAGAGCCCTTTATGTAAACAGGACCCTTTGCTGATGTGGAAACCATGAACTGGCCTTAAGAGTCTGCAGCCATGCTAGCAGCTGTAGAGGTGTACTTTAAATAAATAAATGCTGATTTTAACATACGCTGATGTTTGGAATGGGAGGTGTAGTGTTTCACCATGGTGACAGTCTTAGTTCAATATGTTAGCATGCTAACATTTGCTAATACTCCCTAAACTCATCATTTGGCACTGATGGAAATGGGTTTAGTTCAAAATGTTTGCATTTTTGTTCATAAACCAACTACATTGTACTGGACAAATTGGAATTTTGTATATTTTGTAGTACAGAAGAGGTACATTCAGGGTAGCACCATCTCTGTGAAAATTCATAGCAATCTATGTAATAGACACATATTTCAATCTGCACAGGTCTTTGCCTTGTCAATATCCAGTCAAAAGATTAAGATTCTGGAAGGCTAAATTATGTTTTTGTAAAACCCAAGTTATTGATGGAAAATGGAAAATCACTTACAATTGCCTGATCAAGACCCTGCAGATATACTGACTAGTTGTTTTATCAATCATTATCATCATCATTTCATTTTTTTGAATGTTTACTTTCTTTGTTTTATATTACACAGTTATATATAACACAGAGAGGCCTGATTTGTAAGAAGTGGAGTGTAGGTCTAAATAGGTCTAAAAACGCAATGTAATTGAAAATGATATTTTATTTGTCAACACAGTTTTTTTTTATCTGCAATTGTTCTTTTGTGTAGTAATAGAAACTGCTTTACGTAATGCAGAAAATATTTAGTGCTTCGTCAGCACTTACTTTTGGGTTCCAACTTTCAAAGCAGACCATTTTTCGATGTCTCTGTCTCTCTGAAAAACTGGAGAACAGATCAAAGACAGCATTGATCCTCTCCGCCTTCATCTGCTCTCAGATCTGAAGAGTAGCTCTCTGCAGCAGTGATCTACTGCTGTATTTAGTGTACTCAACCTGAGAGTGTAGGTGCTTGCTTTTATTGTTAAAGAACAATGCTGACTTTGGGATAATTCCCAATTCATATTTATAAATCAGATTCCAGACCAACAAAGCAAAAACCAGCTGGTTGTTTGTGCGGCTGTGGTTCAGATGGTAGAGCAAGTTGGCCACTAACTGCAGGGATACTTCCATCTGTTTATGTTGCTAGTGAGGCAAAGGCAACTGAATACAACATTTTGTTCATCAGTTTATTTTCCATATATTAAGACAAATCAGCGTGACTATAATGTTGTGTAACTTGCTGAGCACCAGTGAAGCTGTAGTTCTAGATGCTGTGATTGGATGGATATTTCCACCAATGTCAGATATGCCAATAATGTCTGTGATTTTTATGTTATATAAAGTGTAATAAATGTAATACATGTAATAAATAATGTAGTTTACTTCTTTTGTGTTGTGATTCCGCTGGAATCAAGATCCCATCTTGCTCGGCTAAACTCCATCACAGCACAGTTGCTTGTCACATCTCTCTCTGCTGCAGAAGGATGTTGCATCCTTTTTTTGTGTTGCTTGTGTTACTTAAACTAAGTGATGATATCATCTGGGCCCAGATTGTGTTAACTTAATGAATTGTATAATTTGGCTCACTCACCTGAGGATGCCTGGTTCTCAGTCATACCTGCGCCACTGGTTTTCATTTATGTTTTTGTCAGAAAGACTATGAAATCTCATTTGATGCTATGTTATAAAGGTGTATTAAATTTGTGAGCCCTGCAGGAATTGTGAAACCTACAAAAGCAAAGCAATTTAGAAACAGAGATCATTTTTGATTGCGTCTTCTCATCACACATCGAATTTGTAATGAAAAGCGGTAACAGATCCGGTTTTTGTCGAGGGCTTACATTGTGTTGACCTTTAAAGCAACTCTAAAAATACAGATAAGGACAAAGCTGATGCATTTACATGAACTAGGATTGGTATGCATGACAGCAGCTGCTGAGCATTGACTCCTCTGGACTCTATCACTCCTCTGAGTTGTGCTGACAGGAGCTCAATTAAACACATCATCTCAATGACACTCGGGACATGTTTGGATGCAGTACTGCTCAATGCAAATTTCACCTGGACAAAGAATGATTATGCTGATCCCTGTCCATCATAGGGCTAATGTATTTTTGCATTTTGTACATTTCAAGCCCTTTTGAGTGCCTTGCTAAAATAGCACATGTGTGCTACATTGTAAATCCTACAGGCTCTTGTGTGATATTCACTGGCAGATCTATTTGTTCTCAGTTTATGATTTCATCTGTTGTATTGTAGCTATAGAGCATCATCCATCAAATCCTGCTTACACAATTTAAGACTGTTACTAATGAGCTTAACTCTGAATGAAAATAGAAATATTTTTCTCATTGCCCCACAGCTGAGAAGGGAATCTTTGATTAACACATCGTGACAATGAATAACACACACACACGCACACTAGATGCCCACCCACTCTAAATTGTATAAATCCTGCCTGTGTGGCCCTCAGGAGAAGTTTGGAAGTACTGATTATGATTAGCATAGCTTTGACTGAGCTCATCCCTTTGTCAAGCATTTGCCACAGTGATTCAAGTTCAACATCTGCAGCCATGGGCTGTCAACACAGAAAGATTTGCCACAAATGAAGTTGATTTGCATATCAAACTAAGGACCTTGTGTGCCACATCCCCCTCATTTGCTGTGAAAAATATGCCCGCACCTGCAACAAAGTTGTCAGTTGACCATCACAGCCCTCCTAATTTATGTATAGCTTATAGGCAGAATCTAAAATCAGTGCAGAAAGAAACATTTTAAATGCGCTGGGTTATTAGTTAATATTGGGAACGAGCTCTCTCAGCAGTTGTCTCGATTATCGCATTAATCCACCATTAGCTTACACAAGACTTCTGTTTGTTTTCTTTAAGGCTTGCTTGTAGCTGCTTTAAATTATTTAGACATGAAAATGCATTTATATAAGAGACATCATTTTGTATTCTCTCTAAATGTGCTTCATGAATAATTAAGAAAGAGCATAAAAAGTGCAGCGCAGTTAAATTTGAGCCGTTTAATCAAAATTTTATTCCGTTTAAGTTATAGAGAGCGGCTGTTGCAACACATCAGCTGTGCCCTGAATGAAACAAGTGAAGATGATTCTTCTTTGATTTGATTCTGCTGTTATATCTTCAGGTGCCACTGCCTCAGTTAATATTATTGCCTCTGTATATTATTCTTCTGAGCTTTATCAAGCTGTATATTATTCACCTTATACCCTTATGGACTGCATCTATTGTGATGTGTAGTTTTCTTCAATAGGGTTATTTTTTAGTGGGGAAGAGGAAAGAACTTGAAATTGTTCTTGGCAATGGTGCATTATCTTTTTTTATGCCAGGTTATTCCCTAGCTGTCTCACAATGATGCAGATAATGTTAACAAGAAACCATTACACACACGATTATTTGTCTGATGTGCTGGGCATCCTTGGACAATACCTTCTAAATATTGTAATGGTACAAAGCAGAAGTGCTACAGAAAATAACCTAGGGTGGTTATTTTCTTCTACCACAAATGCTGTTATATTGGTAGCGTTGACAGCACTGAAGGGAATTATTACACTGATTTGTTTTGACATATTCGCTTGTGAATGCAGGTTGCAGTAAGTCTGTACTGTAAAAACTATAAGTTGAATTTTTTTAGCATAACTTTAATTTATGCTAAAAAGATTTTAACTTATAGTTGAAGAGTTGTTAGGTTTTGGTTTGCCAACAAATGTAATCAGTTTGGGAATAGAGGAAATCAAAGTCCATTGATTTCATTATATCATCAACATTTTAATT
>OMLM01001990.1:27013-41363 GCA_900302695.1 Helostoma temminkii | reverse complement strand
CATGAATGCTTGATATGACAAGTCTGGAAATTCTGACTATATATAAAGAAAAGATTTAATAAGAATCAGTTGTGTGTGTGTGTGTGTGTGTGTGTGTGTGTGTGTGTGTGTGTGTGTGTGTGGGCGATCATCTGTACATAACAAATAAATATGGCAAGAAATACTACTGTTTTTATGCATAGTGTAGTTACAACTCCAGTTTTAATCCTGAAACCAAACTGCTTTCATGTTTGCCCGTTCATTGAACTGTGCATGTTCCTGCTTGTTACCTTCATTGGAAGATATTTTGCTGCTTTGGTTGAACATATTAAGGAACAGAAGAATGGGTTTCAGGGAAAAGGTGATGGTGTACTGCACGTCTGCCACAAAGAAGTGCGATGTTCTAGGCATTTCCTGAAAAGGTGTTTTTAAATTTGAATTTGAAACTGCTTCCAAAGCAGACTATTGAAACGGGCTGAGATTTAGATGTCCTCTGTGTCCCTCCTAATCAGTCCCACACCTCTTAGCCACTCAATCTCTGTAAATAATTCAGAGCAGCCTTTTGCCTGCTCCAGACAAGAGCATTCACACAATTGAAAATGTAGTATATAGTTGGGGACAGTGAGAAATTGCTGCTGGTGTACATTTTAGAAGTATAAAAAGTGGCTTGAATATGTAGTAATTTGAATTGAAACTGACTTGGTATAATTCATATAATTATAAATTTCATGTTTACATGGAGAAATTACAGTAAATCCAAACGATGCATGGCTAAAGTGTCTTGCAGATGAAAACTAAAAGTGTTTGTCCACATGTGCCAAATGGGCCAGCATGTTAAAATAAACATAACCTGCTCACAGCAGGTCAGTAGTGACGGTAGTGAGCTCTACTTACCTAGACTGCATTTTCAACTTTGCAGTGTGAAGATGAATACATAAGTTTGTTAGAAGTAACAGGCCTGTAGTGGTAATTGTAATTTTGGTGTTTCTGTCAAATTCTGTCACTGCCCATGTACTAGTTGACTTGCAGCAGTCAACAGGACTTCAACTCTCTCACTACAATATAATTTACACAGTTATGCAGTGCTCATTATACTAATTTTAGAAAATGACAAACTTTGGAGGATATTCTTTAGTCAGGCAGATATCCAGAATTAAAGGACTTGGAACAATACTGTGGCAGAAGTAGTGTAAGTAATAAAAGTACTCTTTGACTGGGCTGCAATTAGTTTTCATTATCCATTAATTTTATTTCTTAAAATAAATCACTTAATCACTTCTCAAATCTCAAGAAATAGAACACTGATAAAGGTAAAGCTGAAATGGATACACTGGTTTACATTAGCTTCCTGTGTGAGGATGTGTAAACCAGGTGCCATCCAATGGATAATAAATTGAAACTGACTTGGTATGATTATGAATTCATATGAATTATGAATTTCATGTTTACATGGGGAAATTACAGTAAATCCAAAAGATGCATCACTGAAGTGTGTTGCAGATGACATTTTGGTGTTTCAAATGAGTTTAGTTATTCATCACAATGCTCTGTGTTGTTTTTTGTTGTTGTTTGTAAAAAGTGAAAAAGTCTCAGTGGTTACAGGAGCAAACGTGTTGATATAAGGATCTGTCTTCCTACGGGGGTGTGGTTGACACTTTCTTACTCATTCATGCTTTGGAGACCTGTTGAAAACAGGAAATCCAACTTTGGCTCTGTGTTGGGGAGACAGGAAGTTATGACTGTATAGGACAGCTTTCTGCTTGGCTTGTTGCCCAGAAATTCTATTTTTTCCTTCTTTTTATTCTTTTTTCTTTTTATTATTAGTATTACTAAATGTGTTTAGAGTAATAAGCATTGCCTTCTATGAAAGTCAACTATCCTGATAAAATAAGCATGCCAATAAGCATATGCTAATGCTTTTAAAACCCTCTTTCTCTAGTGACAGATGCTGGTTGGACCCCAGCATGATTTTTTAGTCTTTGGCCACTAGAGTGCACCCAACTCAGAGGAATGTATCTGTTTGCAAGCCCAGAAATATGGTGATGGACATGTTGGTAAACCAGATTTAACAATATTGCAAACTGCTCACTGTTACAGTTTAAATGTTCTTTAAATGAAATCTCATTACAAAACTCTGAAGATCTGTTTCATTAGATGTTTTCCTTTCAGTTAGAAGTGTATCATCATATGGGATTTCAGGAAAATTGAGAATATAATTTACCAGCCCACTTCAGTGCATCCAAAGATAACTGGTTTGAAGAGAATAATGGTGCCATGTTAATTATCACACATTACACACTGAGGCAAGTTATCTATTAGACATATTATGCCAGTTATAGATGGATAATTTTCCTTATTGAAGTTACAATAATGTTAATATTTATTTTGCTTTTTTCTTTTTCAGGAGTTTTTAGTCTTTTATCTATTAGACAGTGGTTAGAGCTTTACCTTAATGTTTCAAGCAAATGCTGTAGATTTATTGGCAAAATATCACAGAACAGTTGGTTTTTGTATGTCAATGGTGATTATGACTTATGAGATGTTATATCAAGGTTTTAGAGGCAGATAAACTTCTTTCTTTAAAAAAACTTAAACTTCAAGTAATTTGCTGTAAGATAAAGTGATTATTTTGTGCCAATCTGTACAAGTTGCTTAGGTTTATTGATTTATTGATTGGAATTTGAATTAAAAATAGTACATAATATACACATAACTTTCTTGTCTTAGTACTTGAATATGTTTTGCAGCCTGTTTAAGCAGTTGACATACCAGCGAGTTCCAATAGGTGGACATGAAGCTTGTTAACTGACTAAGAGACTCACTGCACTGCACTCCGAATCTGTATGCCTAAAGAGTTTAGGTATCAGAACTGCCATCATGAGAAAAACACAGTCAAATGTCTCTCAGCACATTTGTGCAGCCTGGGAAGAGGATCAGAAATAATTTTCATGGTTGAAAAGCTGTGTAATCAAGTGCTATCTTAGTCAGTAATGAAGAATAATAGCAAGAGCGAATGGAGAATTTTTAATAGTGAAGTTCAAATGAAGATTTTTTGTGGTTCAGCTATTGTGGTGGTTATGACAACATCAAGCCATTACATGTTTATTCATAGGATAATTTCTTTTTTTAAGTACCTTTGTCTTGGGTAAGTTATAACTGTTAGAGGTTATAATTAAAATATGAGTGCCTATGTATCTGCCTGGCACAAGATATTTACATGTGGTAAATGTGGGGATATTGTTAATCTTAATTCACTTCAGTTCATAATTAGCTTTGACAAAATAACATGGAAAAAGTATTCCTTTTCGTAAAATAAATAAACAAGTTTAAAAAAATCAAGCCGGAGTGTCTCATCTGTCTTTCAGGGTTTGTGTTTGTTTTATCTTCTGATTGAAAATCTACTGCTGCTCGGCATGTTTAGCTGTACAGCAAACTGCTTTGAATATTTTGATGGTGTAATGGTTGAGATTCTATATTACATCCTTTTTTCTAATTTTAAACCAGATTGGCCCTCTACCTTATTGCTGTTCTCCTCAGTCCTGGACTCAAGGGTGACTGGCACACAATTCAGTGCTCACAAGATGGGAAAATGCACAGAATTGCCTTTGTTGGCATTTTATTTCTTTCGCAATTTCAAACACCAAAATGGGCTAATTAAAGACTAAAGACTTGTTGATCACAGTAATGGAGCTTAAGTGTGCATCATTATTTCATTTGTATTGTCTTCAGCATAAAGGATCAGCATGTGGTGAAATGATGCCACATTTTAGTTCACAATAGAAGATGAGACAACAGTGACACAGCTCTTTTGAGACATGCTACGATTGTCTATGGAGGGATGGGAACAGTTATCATCATTCATGGAGACAGGGATAGGCTGCCTTGGTTTGTGGTTTGAGTTAAATTTAAAGTTGAAAATGTTGCATTGACCTTCAGATTGCTGTTTGGTAATACATCAAGTGCTGCGATGCATGTTTGTTGGACTCAATCAAACTATTTTTTTGTCCCCTGAAGGTTTATTGTGAACCTGTCATAAAATCTTAATCCAGGTGATAGTAAAACCAGATCCAGGACTATGAAACTGTGATGGCGGTGGTAATACCATTAAATTGACTCTGGCTGCTACACTATCATCAACAACTTTGTCCGGTGTCTGATTGTTCTCAAGAGCTCAAACAACACAGATTGTTATGGAGCACAGTATTGATCAGCAAATCTTTATCCCATTTATGCAGTGCTGAATATTATTTGGGCCCACTGTAGAAAATAAAACTATTTACTTGTAATAAAATTGCAAAACATCAAAATTCATATCATGTTATAATCTAGTCTAGCTCGTCCTCTTTTGTTTAATACGCTACAACTGCTGTGTTTAAGCCTTTTGTCATTATGTCTACCTCTGAAAATCTTCGCTATGGTGCAGCGAGTCTCTCTTTTATGGATCAATACTAAGGCAGTGAGCTGACACAGTGAAAAGCAATATTCATAAATAATGAACTGGGCACACTTTCGCCCTGTCCTCTCTTTTAGTCCTGGCCAGGAAAAGAACAGAACAGTAAACCAAAATCATATTTTTTTTTCTTGTTGAACATTTTGATTTAAGATAAAATGTTATCACTGTCCTGCTTTAATTCTTAGCTTTTTCATGTATACAGGGAAGGTTGAACTTTTTGTTTTCTTTTGCAGTTAGACAGTGTTATACTTTATGGATCGTTTCTGAAGATTACAGATAGAGCTCTCTGTGTTTGCTGTGTTCAATTTCACTCCTGATGTGCTGTTTGTTCTTGGGAGATGGCAACCTGGTGTTTTAGGAAATCTCTGTTGCAATGAATCAAGGTGAGGTGTCACCTTTAGTAGCACTCCTATCAACAGAACAACAATGTGCCAGTGAGCGAGCATGGGGAACAGCTTCAAGTGCTTCATCATTACCCCTCCGACCACCTTTTTTGTGGTGTGCAATGAGCAATCACAGCTGCACATCACCCAAACAGATGGCGCAATAACAATGTTTGCAATATCCACCTGAAAAGAGACTAATGGCAGTTGATTTTAGAGTGGATCTCTTTGCATCATTAAACACAGCCAAAATATTGTACAGGATGGGCAGCGCAGGTTCAAGTATACTTTAGTGCTGTGACTTGACACTCTCCTTAGGTGTGTTTAAACTTGAAGCTAAATTTGGACGTGGCATATTTGAATATCAGCTCAGCGTAAAGACAATGGTGGATGCTAATGGATCCAAAGTCATTGAATAGCTTTTTGAAAATTATAGCTCACATTTGTGCAGTCATTGGCTGGGTCAAATAAATTCAGGCTGCAAAAATATATGCATATCACTAATAACTAATAGTTGATTAGATTTAAATCATAGTCTCTAATACCACTAGTGTGATCAATGAAAGACGGTAGTCTGGTCTGATTAATTACCTTTTCATATGTCATGTGGACGGCCTGGTGCATGTGTATCATTTACTTGGGGAAGAAATGGCACAAGGATGCATTAGGGAAGTCTAATCACAGAGGCCCCACCTTGCAACTTATATGATTTTAAATATATCCTGCTGCCTTCGTGGTGCCAGATACCACAGGAATCTTTGTGAAATCCATGTCTTGATGAGGCAGACCTGTTTTGATGGCATGAGGGGTATTTGGCAGAAGGGTTTTAATGTTGAGACTGATCATGCTCCAAAATAAAAAAGATAAGATAAAAAGAAACAATTTTTACTTTACTTTCTAATGTCCTGCAACCTGCTTGACAAGCAGATTGATTTATTATCCTGTATACCAACCAGGATTTGTACATTTATTATAGATTGATCTGCCAAATATTCTCTTGATTGTTAGATTAGAATAGTTGTCTGTAAAGTATCAGAAATGAGTGAAATATATGATAACTACAGGTGCACAGTAGCTGTGGTTATGAAAATAACAGGAAGTTTTTAATTGTAGTTTTACTTGCTGATCTTAACACATAGGGGTGATATGCATTTTTACACTTAGTTAGGAATCACAGAAATAGGGGGAATCCCTGTACCTGGAGAGTATGAAAATAATCTACTGAGTTTGGGTTCATGTCAAACAGAAACTGTTAAGTTAATTTGGTATGACTATAACCTGTGTCAGTTTGCAAAAAATATAAGATGTGTTAAATCATCTTACATTTGACAACCTAGGACCATCAAATGTTGGGCCTTTTTACATAAAAGACTTAAAATCAGATTATCAAGATATCTGCCAATTGATTCAGCTTTAAATACACAAAGTTTTTAATCATTGTATCACATGAAATCTCAGTAGACACAGCACTGGAAATACCAGGTCACAGTGTTTTTCTGATATCCCTTTTGATTATGATACTTACTAATCAATATCAATATATTTCTTATCTGATACTAGCTTAAACAGACTCATTTATTTCTTGTAGCCACATGTAGTGTGTTTTTGTAGTTAGTTGGTGTTGGTGCAGCATAACCAGAGCATTTTCCCATTGTCTCAATTTACTGTCATTTAATGGTATTGTGAATGCGCTATTAATAGTGAGCTGCTGCAGTCCCTTTAACAGAGCAACCATTCTCACTTTTTTCTGCCAGCCCATCTTTGCCTTGCATTTATTACTGCCCCTCCCACTCATTATCTCTCCCTCCCAATACCTCCGGTATTCATCAGCTTTTAGCCTCTGTTCTGAATGGTGTTCATGTCATCCTTGTGCATCACCGGGCCCATCAGGTTAAACATCTGTGATGTGGTGAGCAGGGAATATCCTGAATCAGACAGAAGCTGATACAGTACACAAAAATAGCATTAAAAGAAGGATGCACTTTTATTGCTATTTTAACTGACACCAATTTGAGACATGCAGACCTACAGTATGTGCACCTCACAATATTTTTTATTTATTATAAAAAAATTTAATTGCTGCAATACTATTTAAAAACTGCAGATTTTAGCGTTATTTTTCAGTTAGCTTTGCAGTTGCATTTTGTGGATTTTTATCCTTTAAAGTTTCCGTTTTATTTCACTCTTTCTTGCGATGGCCATCAGTGGCATCTTGACTGCAGTGGCAGGTTATTACCATGATAAGCCTGTCTGCTCTGTTATTGTCTCTTAAATGCTTACCCTGGGCCCCTCCCCCTCTGCTTCTTGACTGTATCCTGCTCATCAGTCTTTCTGGTGCATGCAGAGTGGCTTGGATTTCTTCTGATATTGTGTCTACTGCTTCCTCAATTAATGGAACAACTAGGAGCTTGAATGTCATAAGGGAGGCACTTTAATCAGCAACTTGGAGGAGCTCAGTCTGAGTGGTTTACCACTGAAGCTGGAGGTAGTGGGGGGTGCACAGTGGTGGCGGTGGCAGCAGTGCTGACGGGGATAGCATCCTCATTGCACAGCAGTCGAAGGCAGTGGAAGGAGTGGACAGAAACGGATGGACATTGTAAAAAAAAACAAAAAAAAAACAAGAGTAGTTATAGACTGTTTCTTCTGCATTATTTGCTATATCAGGAGAATGTGTTTTGTGTATTAGAGTGAGTTTGGCAAAAAGGGGGAGCTACAGCAGGAGACGTGTGTCTGTTCAGCAACAAAAGCACAGCTGAAGGAGTGGAGTAAGTAGGAAGTAATCACAAGGTAAATGGAGCGACAAACTGTATTTCCTAAATCATGTCCCTTCCCTGTGGATTAAGGTGAGTGTCGGCATTTTATCATGTTGACTGCAGATAGAATCAGACACATCTCAGTGACGGCGTACTCTTGGATCAACACCACGTGGAGTACATTACAGAAAAAGCATCAACTGTGAGGACAACTGAGGGAATACAGCACGGACCAGGAAGTGGCTGCAGCTTGCAACCAGTTGTTTTTTTTTTTACCTCCACACATCTTCTCACCCCAGAAAACTGGCAGGTTACTAATGAGCAATTCGATGTGTGGCTGTGGTTGCAGCATCATCTCCTCTCTAATGAAGAGACTGGGCCGCACAGCTTGCTGCTCAGATCTCCTTTCCTGCAGCCATACATCCGAACAGCTGCATCGACTGGCCACTGGCTGCCCACCTCAGCCTAAGGTAATAATGCATCAGAGCCCACTGACACAGCCATCTTTGCCTCCTGATCTGCCAGCATTTTGCCATTTATGTGTTATCACCTATATACAGAAACCATGGGGCCTGTCGGCGTTTTGCCGAAAGCACCACATGTGAACTACAGAGTCCTTGTTATTCTTGTCTGAAGCTATTTCTCAGGTATGAGAACCGTGCTACCAGGGAGAGCAGCACAGTAATTGATACTCTAATGGAACAGGTGAATTAAAGGCTGTCTTGCTGCCTTGACAACAGTGGACTTGCCTTCAGCTTGCACACTCATTTAAATGGATGCCTTCAGTCTGCCTGTGGTTTACAGTGATTGCTGCCCCTCCTCGTTTGGAGAAAAAGCCTTTTCTAATGGAACAAATAAAAGCCAAACAAGATTGTGTGCATCTGAGTGCTGTGTGCATGTGCCAGTGTATGTGAATGGGTGTGCCTTTGCTCCAACAGGCTTCTGTCTCTGGTTATAGCTTCTAGGGTTCCCTCTGTTCCATTGCTAGTTATGCACATGATTGTTTTAATAGTTGGCTGGCACTGACTGGGCTTTTAAGTTCCTTCCAAGGTCCATCTGGCAATTGGCCAGTCACACAGTAGTGGAGATCCAAGAAAATGTATGCTCTTATGAGTAACGTTAAAAATTCACAAAGGAAAATGTTGTGGTGGTATTCGGCTGTTGCATGGCAACAATTCAAAAGAAGAAGGAATAACGAGTGGCAGTTTTAGAGGAGGCGTAATGCTTATAGACACAACCTTAATGCCACTTGTATAGTTAGTAAAAGTCATTTGACAAATTTCAGTTTTGACAAAGCATTGCTGAACTGCTTTTCTGTGAAATAAATGTGGAATAGTATTGTCCGTCTGTCAAGACACTCAGGGATTGAGGTTTCAGTTGCTTCCTCTGAGACATCACTGGGCACCAGCCTGAAATAGAGCCATCGATTAATAGCTTCTGTATTGAACTGAAGACACAAAGGTTTCAACAAATGCTGTGTATTTATAGGATTACTAGGCTTTGTAGGAATGCTGGAAAATTTTTCCTAATATTGTATTTCTTGGCTCTAATGATTCATAATTACCAAAGTTGGACTATTTATTATCCCTTATTAAATATTGTCACAAGTTTCTAAGGAGGCAGATATGATTCAGCAGAATGTGTCCTTCAAGCTCTATTATTGATTGGTTCAGTCTTCATCAATGCACCACTGATAATATTTGAAAAACTAAATGTAGCCACTGTACATACACTGCTCCCTCTAGATATGTTATGTCCTCATCCAGTATTTTCTCCTCCTACTGTTCTATTAGGGTCACATTGGTATGATTTATTGCTTCCATCTGGGGGGAGTACAGCCCAGTTCTCTAAATCTTTTTCCCAATTTCAAGGTTTGTATTCTATCTTGAAACGACTGATCCTTCTTTAAATCAGAGTTAATACTTTTCATACCTGGAAATCATCACATTTTAGCCCTGAACATATTTGAAATTATTTAATCGCTACTCCATGTTTTATATGTTCACCTTGGACATAATTGATTATTAATTTACTGTGTTTGTCTGTTTAAATTGTACAAACTTACCATAGTTATTGGTATAAGAAGAGAGTCTTCACACCATACTAAAGCACTAAAATTTTATGATGGAACATAATAAAGGGAACTCTTGCTAAAAAATGAGGGTCACTCCTAATTCTTAAGCCTTTGGGTGTGGTTTAAATCACACTGCTTACAACTGTATTGTAATGTAGCTCATAAACAAGGTTTTACTGATTGGGTGTTTGGTTTCATTTTACAGCTCTTGGAAGCTAGTTTGTGTGTTGGGGCGGGCAGGTTACACTGCTCTCATGCGGTCTGTAAAAGGTTCTTACAAACTGAACCTGTTGCATATATATCACATCACAACATGTAAATCAGAAGCATACTCTTGCCCTATGTTGAGTCTATCTGGAAGGCTAAAGTAAAGTTTGTGTGCCACAGCTGTGGCTTTATCTGTGAAGTGCCAACTTGGCAAAGCACTCTGATGAAATCCCAACACCCCTCCCCATCAGCAGCTACCTCAGGCACTCTGGATTTAGGTTGCACTGCCAGATTACTGAGCACACATCATCCATGCTGGTCTACTATATAGTACATCTGATTACTCTAAGAGAAGGAAAATCTTTTGGCCTGTGAGCAGCATTGAAAGTCACTAAGTTGTCATTCCATAAAATGTGTTGGCAGAAGAAGCAAATACAGGTTTCAAGTTAGGTAAAGGAAGTAAAACGTTTGTTTTTGCCACTTTAGGGGATTGGGTAAAGGGATGAACACTAAGTTGACATGTCAGTTAGGAAAAGGCAACATTTGCTTTCATCACCACCAAAACAAATGTCAGTCCAAGATTTACTCTCATAACTTTGTCAGGGTCTTCACAAACTTATGACAAAAATATATAACTCTTTAACTGTTAAATGCTTATGCATGCTCACCAGTTAGTTGCACACAGTTTGTATATCAAAACTTTTTTAGGCACAGCTCCCTGTTGGGTCTAAAAACGAGTAAGGGGAGCAGTGTTTGTGAGTTGAAGAGTTATGGATAACTGCCCATGTGTTTGGTACTAAGAGTGACCCCTTTCACATCATGCATGCTATATGATTCATCTTTAATATAAAAAATGTTCAATTACAATTTCATTTGACATGTTAGTGCAGCTTGAAATGTGATTTTAAATCAGTCTTTGTGACTATAATCTAGCACATTGAGAAAATAAATCCAGTCTTATTTCCTCTGTTTGCTCTCACAGACTCTATCTCCTGGGCACCTACGTCACCTGTTTGCTTTAGAAGATACACACCTGCTTTCCCCAGCTTCTCAAACCTATTTTTGTCCACTTCACAGCTCATGCAACACTAATAATAGAGACTGATGAATGAAGCTTGTGTGTGCAATACTAATACTCAGAACATGTGCTGAGTTTTTTTGTTCACTTCAGTGTTGCTTGAATTTTACCTTTCCATGTGTTTGCCGCACCAATTTGAACCATGTTATAAGCTTTAATAAGGCACCTTTTGTTTAAATGTATGAACTGCTAGTGTGAAATGATTTTCCTTTTGCCATTAAAGTGGCTATTTGAGTCAAGGAACTAATTGGTGAGCAGTCATATGATTAGAAAAACAACGAATGACTAAACTAACTTGTTTTTCTGCTGTAATTGCCATTTTTATTCAAGAATACTAAAACCTATGGCCAAAAAGTTAATCAGAACCGCAGTTCTCATTTAATAAGCGTGATGTTTTTATCATGTGTCAGCCTGTATCATCCTTTTGGAAATTGCTCACATTTGTTTGGACAACAAACAATAACAAATTTCTGCTGTATTTCTTCCTGCTGAAACTAATTATGAAACCTTGGTAGTGCCGGTAAAAGCCAGGGACAACTTTAGCTATTCATAGCCCTCCTCTTCTCAGCTCACTGTAATGAACTGGCAGTCCCGAGAGGTGGCTGTGCAATCTGAGATCGGTCTAATGCTTCCCACAACAGCACTGGGACCATATAGCAAAGAGGAGGAGACGCCTTTCAAACAGGCCAGTGCCTTTTTCCACAAGGTCAACGCAATTGCTTTGCACTGAAAAAGATAAAGTATGTGAGCCTTCCAAAACTCTTTTCTCCCCTCATATGTAGCGCATTGAGGAGATTTGAAACGGCAGCCTGCATAGACAATTAATTTGTCATAGTTAAGATTAACTTAAGACTTTATGTGGGCTTTGAAAAGACACATTAGAACATTTTAATGCAACATTAGCCAAGATTATATAAAATACATTTATTCTCATGTGATGTGTGACCTGTAGTGAACCTTGTGTGACCAATAGCTGCCTACAGGCTGATGAGAGCTGAAACCTGAAAGCATTGTTTACTGATGAGGTTTAAGCTGACACATACGTGCTGCCCTGTGTGCTTCACAACTGCTAGCAAGACCTTTTGGTCTCCTTTGAGACATAAATGCAACAGACCAGCCTTTATGAGGGTGTACATCACAATGTACAGAGTTATGTGTCAGGAAGGAAATGTATTTTCTGTAATGTTGTTTAAACTGTCAGACATTGGAAAGCAGTCTGTAGTTGATGTACGTGTATGTCACATGCAGAATATCTTACAGTACTTCACTACTAATTTGCAGCATGCAGAGTCCACAGTACAGCACATTGGTAGAAGTAATTGTTACCTTTTCATCCTACTGTCACTTATCCCACTTAACTTTATGTAAATAAGTCCTTCCTGCCACATCAGTATTAAGCCAGAGCAATTAGTGCTAAAATGTTTTTGAGTATATCAAGTCACATGTGGTTTCAGAATTTGTAGGTTTAGAGAAACAAAAGTAAAGAAGATACAATACCTGCACAGATGTTTCACCTTTCTTGGCCTTGCTTGGCCTTTTTGTTGTCATGTTTACATTCAAGTTTAGGATATTTGTTTCTGGTTTGTTAAATTTGCCAGATTTTCTTTACATAGACTAACATCACACATTTCCTCTTAGGGGTTTAACTGCAAATCTACTCATCATAGGATTCTTTTCTGAACAAGGAAAAAAATGTGGAAATAAAATATTACTTTTCAAGCTGATCTGTAATCATTTTGACAGGCCTAAAGGAAATAGGAAATGTAATGGCATAATTTTTTGCTACTAGAAATGTAAAAATATAATTTTTGGAAAACAGTGACATTAACTTTCAACAAATGTAATATGGCTCAGTTAAGAAATTTGTCCCCACCACCATACATCATCATTATAGTGAGCAGTGACTGTAAATTTCTGTGAAAGTGTGAGAACAGAGGAGCATACAGCCAGACTGCACACAACGATAAATTAACGCAAATAATTTAACTCCCTGATTTTCTTATGTACAAAATAAAACTAGGGGTATGAAATTTTTCCAATTCTGAACTAAGTTTTGTTTGGCATGCACATAATCAGTGTTGACTAATACATCAGTCTTTGGATACAGCACATTGCACACACATGCACATTAGTTTTCTTGAATTGATGTCACTTACATGTCGAAGTTCAGTTTTATACAGTTCTAGATGGATATAATTATGTTTTTTTTATTAGCTCAAGGAAAAGTATGAACATAAAATCTACATACATCAAGTATTCAGTAGTTGCAGCCCCACGACTCTACACTCAGAGGACCTAATCAGTTCTTGACAGTGAGGTAACGGTGCATGTTATGAATTGTAAAATAGAATAGAGATCAGTTCATCCCTCTCCCTCTCCTCCCTCACAAATAGTGACCTCAACATTTGTGTCTTCTTGATTAGCATGTCTGACATCACGTTTGTGCTTGTATTTCTTTCCCTCAGTTTCACTTCTGTGTCATTTCTGGCCTGCGTTTCAGAAAGTGTCCATTTCTAATAGCTCAATACAACTGTCTTCGAACAGTCTGGAGTAGATGGACAGGAAAAGTCAATGCTTTGTTAGTGACAGATTGGCAGTGTTGCTCGACATGCATTCTTGTCCGTATTTATGTGCCTGTGACTCTGTTTCAAAAAATGAAGCTGTCTCATTGTAGATAAAGCCCTGGATCATCTGGTTTTGCTTGTTGCATATCTTGTTTTTGTGCTGATTTTTGAGTATGTTTACAATCATAAACTGTTAAATGCATAGCAGCAACACAGCAGCTTTGGAAGATAAACATGTCTTTCATTTTTCCAAGGCTGGGCAACTGTACAAATGTTAAGAACAGTTGTTGGACTAGGTTCTGGTACATTTGAGCCATGTTTCGCTTTTGTATTTGACAGATTGTTTATTGGCTGTGTTGGAAGTTGGAACAGTAGTAGCTCTCAAGGCTATTCTGCTCATCCATCTGCATGTGAGGTAGAGCATCCAATGCTGTGATCTGCAGCCAGACACAATCATTCCCACCTTTTTTCCTTGTCACGCTGAGCTGCACAAGTTCCTAGAGCAAGTTTAATGCCCATTATTTAAATTCAGAGTCAAGTATTAAACATCAAGATGGCTATTCACTCTTTCTGTTGCAGGAAAATAGCAAATGAATACATATTTGTGTGTCTAATATTTCTCTAATACTGAATCTTTATCCCCTCTATTTAGCAGTTTGCCTCAGTGTAAACATAAGAAAGCAACATAATCACTCTCTTTCTTCTTCTTTCTTCTTCTTTTTTTTTTTTTATTTTGTGTTGCAGAATGTCAAGACCTTCTCCTCTTCAGACAGCCTAGCGAAGGTCCAGGAGGTAGCAAGCTGGCTTTTGGAAATGAACCAGGATCTGCTGTCGGGGGGCAGCAGCAGCAGGCGGAGTC
>OMLM01001990.1:9763-26956 GCA_900302695.1 Helostoma temminkii | reverse complement strand
GTCGGGCGCCGGGGGGTCCGGCAGTGCGAGGTAACGCCTCCTCCACAGCCCTGGCACCCCAGCAGGCGGCAGAGGACGGTGATGAGGATGAGCACATCAACAGGGTAGTAGAGGAGGAGCAGCCGCAGCAAAGGGTAAGGCCAACTGGCAAGTCCTTTTGCAGTGGCGTAGATACATATGAAATATGAATTTCCAAGATTAGCTAGTTATTAAGTGAGATTATTGTGTGATTACCCTGAAACTTGTACACTGGTAACACATTTTGAACTTTTAAGCAAGTGTTAAGTGCAACAGATTGACTCATTTTTAATGAGACATTGTATATTTGTGTCACAGCCCGAAGCGTTGCAGGTTGACAGTGAGAGAGAACAACCACGGGTGCCTAGTGAGTCGGGAGCGAGTAATGGCCCTCAAAGAAATGTGGAAGGGGAAGAAGATGAAGTGAACAGAGAGGAGAAAGGAGCCCGATGGATGTCGGGGGCACAGCAGAGACGGCTGCGAGGTCAGCCGCTGGGCGAAGAGGAGGAGGAGGAGGAAGAAGAGGAGGAGAACAACAACAGCAGCAGCCACCAAGAGGAGGAGGAGGCTGAGGAGAGGACAGAGGGAGGGGAGGAGCAGGGAAGGGAGGAAGAGGAGAGGGAGGAGGGTGAGGAGGAAGACGAGGATGAGGATGAGGAAGAAATGGACCAAGACAGTGATGAGTTTGAACATTCAGCAGAGAGTGGGCGGGAGGAGGAAGAGGATGAGGGAAGAGAAGGGGAGGAAGGACTACGGTCTCCCTCTCTCAGAAACAATGTGTCTGCCCCCAACAACAACCTGGACTCGGGTTGTACACACCAAAGCTCTTCCAACAACAAGGTAAGTTTTCATGGGAATTTCTACTATAAACTGTTCTCAGTGAGGTCTGTGGAGTAACAAGGATATTGTGTCTGTCTATCACAAAAAATTGATATACAAAGCCAAAACCATTAGCATGGCTGGATACTAAATGCAGTAAATGCAGTTTCTGAACAAGTTACTTAAAAACAGCATTATGTTATTATCACATAACAACTATGAAAACATCCCCATAATATTCTGCATTGTACATGGGTCATTTTTAAAACAGCGGCTCCCTCTTTTGGCACAACTGTGTAAGTGCGCTTTAACAGGCAGTGGCCCAGTCTTCATAGTGGAAGGATCTGGAGTACTGAAATAATTTGTGATGGTGCAGTTTCCACAATTCCACAGTGCAACACACACACAGAAAAGATAAATTGAGCAACATGTATATTAACACATCTGCTAAATGCTAAAGCTAAATGTAACACTAAGGTTGTCATTCAAATGGTGAGGTTTTGTTTTTCTTAACTCTGAGCTCTGGAGATAACATTTAAAAAGAAGGTGTATAATACTGTAGTGAGCTTTTACCATCAAAACAACCACTGTTTTAACTGACATTAACTTGTACTCTTGGTCTACTCGTGGCTAAGAAAGCTTTTCAGTGTAAATGTGCATTGGCTAGTTTCGAACTCATGTTACATCAAAAGTTTTATTTCATTCAATGTGTTTCTTCTTCTTCTTCTTCTTCTTCTTCTACTTCTTCTTCTTCTTCTTATTCTTATTCTTATTCTTATTCTTATTCTTATAAGGAGGCCTGTACTACACACAGAGTTTAAAAAAAAAAACACTGAGACTGAGATGACAAATTATTTATGCATATTTTATTTTAATTTCTTAACCTTCTGTTTGATTTAATCATGTTCTCTCCTGGCCATGTGACATCTTTGGAAGCTACTCTCATCTTGTCCCGATCCTGTCATTTGTTTTCCTGATCTTGGATCAATGTTGAGTAAATGTTGACAGTTAAATGACACAAAGTGCTTTGTAGGCCCAAGTACAAGAGTCAAAGTCTGTTGAACTTGTATGTTAATGTGGAATTACCTTAACTAAGGGTAAATATAATGAAAGTAGCCAATGCTCATCTTTCTACAGGTGGTCAACTTTGCCCTTTTAAACACTTTTAACCCCTGTTGGCAGTGGTCTCTTCCTGGATGACAGAGCTTCAGTTCACATGTTTTGGTATTAAGCAAAAGTTTAAAAAAATGTGAATTATTGTAAATTCTAAAGTTGTTTTATGCCAGCAGAATCTTGAAAGTGGTGTTAAGGATCCTGTGGGTTTTCAAACATTGCTTAGTGTATAGCCTACACTGCTTTCAAAAGTTACTGCTAATGCTAATGTGTGAGATGCAGTTTACATTAGATATGAATTTTACTGATATATCGCTTCTTACTTTAATTCTGCTGCATGTTTGTAGTTATTTTGTCAAGTTTGTCAAGTTTGAGGACAAAGAATAGCAAGTGTTACCTCCTTTAAATTCAGTTTGTTTGCATGCACTTATGTAACCCGGTCAACCTGGCTTTCCTGGGTAAACTGATTTCAAAACACAAAACCATAATTAGGGCAGAGGTTTAAAGAAACTTGATTTCTGCAGGTAGATTTGTCACAGAGCTCAGATTTCTCTGCCATGTATATGTGTAACCATTCAGCTTTTTAAAAGAGCACGTGTGCATGAAAATAAGAGAAATAAGGAAAGTAGCAGAATGGAGTCGCTAAGAGAGAAAGAGATCACAAGATGAAGCAAATCTCAGTGTCTGAGATTTTTAAATCAGCGTCTGCCCAAATGGAAACTAAAGTAAAACTAAAAGGTCACTGATTATTTACCATAACTAGGTTATTTAAGAGCATGTACACTTTCTCACACTACCCGATTTTTATGAATAATCCAGTTAAGTGTGCATTTAAACACAGTCAATACTGACTAGAAATAATATAAAGCAAATAAATAGCTTCTATCATCACCTAAACTCTGTAGACTCAAACTCATAAAGGAAACTCTCAATGAATCATCACTAGTGTCATAAAAGCAGCTGCATTGCGTGGTTGCAACTGCTAAATCATTGGCCAAATGAGTAATGCTGACAAGGAAAGATAGTGTTTCTTTGGGGCATTTTTCACCAGTTTAATCAGATTTTGTATTCCCAGACCCTTTTGTTTTGCAAATGGAGTAACCGGATAGTACAAATAAAATTAACTTGAAAGCACACCGGCAGAAAACAACCTGTTTGTTGACTTCATGTGTACAGTGTAGAGAAGCTTCTTTTTGGTACGACTCAACCACAACAGTGTGACTTTTTGAATCCCACATTGATGGATTGCCCAGTGATTGAGTGACAGTAACAAAGTGCATGTAACAGACTGTCAGATCTTTCCTCAGCGACAGAATTACTCAGTTCAATCCACACTCATGTAGCATAACACCAGTGTTTGAATGCTAATGCTGGTGTTTTGTTTCAGTGATGACTGATGACACAGCTGTTTGTTGAGTATGTTTCAATGGCCTTGACCAGACCCTTTATTTAAAAGGAGGAAATATAGTTTGCCAAAATGTTGTACAAGTTAGGATGATATTCAGATTTTGTACTGTTTGTAATACATTTACATACTGTAGATGGAGAGCTGACATCTCTGATTACTCATAACTTGTATCAGTGTTAGCCCAAAGAACAAAGCTTTATAAAGTTATTTAGAAGTTGTCATCATGACACACTTTAGCTTGTCCAGTACACCCTTTGGTTTAAAACAGTGTGGAGTAGCAACATCAGTTCAGTAGAGGTAATAAATAAACTGTACCTCCAGTGAATTTAATAGTTTTTATTAGAATTAGCTTGAAAATGTGTGCATTTCTTGTATACAAGTCAAAATCTGTAGCCGCATCAGCCTCATTAATGCAGGATTTATCTGAACCACTTTCCTCTCTAGAGTAATGCTGGAGTCAAAGTCAATTAGCAGTGTTTTGTCCTAGTGTAGTGCATATACTCGTGTTTTCTCAGAACAGTACTCAGAGGTAGTACTGTACAGTACTCTATTCCCACAATAATGACATTCACAAGGAAGAGGTTTTATTATCACAGCTGAAGAGCATGTGCCTCTGTTAACTGGCACAGTTGTTTCCTGTATTATATATCATACCTGCAGTCTCAATATAGACTGATGATATGCCTGTCAGAGCCTTTGATGCAGACATTGCCCTTGGTTATATTGACCTAAATATAGCAGATAGTCTGAATTTATTCTTGTGTGCCTCTCACCATCTGACACAGCTGTCAGATAGGTTTGTCAGGGTCTTAGCCGCTATGGTGGGCCAGCTTGCTTTCATGTTGAATGTACACATTTTGTCCAGCTGTGGATCCTGTATGCTGGGAATAAGGAGTAGGGCAGAAGGAGCATACTTACTATTTTTCAATTCTGAATAATGATTAGTACTATTAATTGTACTTATTTCAGATCCTAGGGGCTGCAACTGCATATGAACAGCTTTCACTTTTGATTTTAGTTAAAGTTGCATGATGAGGAGTGGTGTGTGATATAGTTTACACAGTAACTAAATTAGGCCGTGGTTAGAATTCAATACCTCTTACTTAATGGTCAGTATATTACTATGAATAATGCACACTGATTTAATTAAGTGGTGTATTTTATTTGTTACTTTAATTTGCTGCTTAGTTTTACCACTAGCTGTAGATCTTGTCATGGTTAATAAAACGCCCTCACGGACGTAAGTCTTCATATTCAGAAACGTGACTCCCTGTTGATGAGTCAATTTAAATTCCTCAGGCCAAATGTTTCACCTGAATTTTGACAACAGCAGTATCGAAATTTAAAATTGTGAAATGGCAAAAAAACCTTACGTTGTTCCATTATTTACTAACCAAACTGTAGAAACATTTGCTTCATGTTAGTAGTAGAAGACAGACACACTTCATATATATAATATGGTGTATTGCATGTTTAAAAGTACTGTATTTGTTCTCATGCACTACCTTTTGAACTGTAAAATGAGCATTTTGACAGCTGCAGCAATCATGTGTCAAACAAGAAGCAACAGGGTTGTAGTGCAGAATCACGACCCATGTTTGGACTAAGAATGTGTCCGTCAGTGTGGGGTTAGATGACATGTACGTGTACTGTAAATGTGACAGAAATGTGTAAACTCAACTAGATTTTTTTAAGAGTAAAAGCTGAAACAAGACTTTAAAAAGCTAAAATATGATGATGATTTCACAGCTTTCTGTGTGTGTCTTACCAGTGAGGACAGACTGTGTTTGTGGACTTAGTCACCAGAATAACATGCTTCAACCGCTTCTCCTTACTTGACACTAGTGCATTTTGCCCCCATGTTACTTGGGTGATACTCTGGGTCATGCTCATCGTTTAACCTCCTAAATGAAACAATTTCATGAATCAATATTTTAGCTGTGCTTTAACATCCTTACCGGGGCTAATGATATTGGGTTAATACCAATCACATTTACATTTTGAGCAGATGCCTTTCTATTCAGAGGCATTCAGAGGGCACGTATCACATGATATTTTCACGTGTTGAATGACATCTTACAGAATATGGTGCTGGGTTAACATGCGGCTTGCAGCCAGTGGGCTGAAGCAGGTGTTTATCTGTATACTGTGTTACATTAGTCCCTGGTAAAGCAGGTTATTTGACATTGGCACGTGGGAAAAAGTTTTGAGGTTGTTTAGGGTAAGTGTTGAACATTGTCAAAACTCATTACAGAAAACTGTTGTTGCTGCCAACCCTAATGGAAAGTACTTCATACATTCTTACAGACATTTGATAAATAAATGTGTAATACATTTAAAATATTCAACACTCCATGTCTACTGCACTAAACAAAATGTCCCATATATATGTTTTTGTTATTTTTGTTTAATGTAGTAGATTTAAAATGTGGTTAAAAAGTGGTTTACTGTTGTGCTTTAGCAGTTTTAAAATTAAGAATAATCCATTTTATTAAGCAGGAAAGAACATAAGACACATTTGCTGCATAAAACATTTGTTTTCAAGACATATAAATTTAATGCTGTTAAAATTTGCCTATTTAAAATGTCGTAATGTATGAATAATCAGGAACATACCTTTGCCCATTTTAGGCTCCTTAAGCAGACTCTCCTGTCAATCTTCAAATTAATTTTAACACATCAGTCATGACCAATGACTGCCATATTATGTGATCTTACGGGGTTAGTTGTCTCATAGTGACTCATCTGCAGAAGGCAATGATAGGGCAGAATAGGAGGGCACGATCAGGGCAGAGTGCAGCTAGTGAGTTAGACACTGGTTGGAAAAAAACACATTGATTTATCTGAAATGTAAGAATTCTGGTGCTAGGTTAACAAAATCTTTTTTTGGCTAAAAAGTAAATTTATGTATGTTAGTTTTGCACAAATATCAGAGCGCCATTACATCTGGAGTAAAAATTTCTATTTCTATTAGTTGTTCAGATGTCCTTATACTTGAGTCTGTTTTTGTCAGGACTTATCAGATTTTCAAAGGTGACTGAATCACTTCAAACACCCACATGAAAATGGATTTGACTTTGTTAAAACTGATGAAAGGACATTTAAAGAGAGGACCGCTGTTTATTCTAGGGCTTGTGGGTTAATGGCCTTGGGGGAATGACTTACGCAAGGTTGAAATTCATTTAGTTCTGGTGTACCCACTCTATTTCAGCAATAGGTACAGAAATCTTATTTTTGTGTATTAGCATATGTACTACACTACTATAGACTTGTACCACTGCACATTGATGTGCACTGTACTGCAGTTTTCATTTTATTTAAGGTAGGAATGAGTAATGGTAACACGTCAGCCGAGTTCTTTTTACTGTAGCAAACTTGGACACTTAGAGGTACATTCTTCAATATACACTACTGCTCATTGCCACTAATTAAATGTTTTTTTTCCAAAGAAAAGAGCTGCTTATTGTAGGTGGTGTCTCCCACACACTGGCCTTGTCACACAGGCAGAGATGAGCCACAAAGGACCAATGTTTTTATCCACCTACATAACATACAACAGTTTATAAACTCATCTCCTCAGTTGATCATTGGTCAGAGGTCTCTTGTCGTCCAGTCACTTTTGTCTAATATTGAGTATTTTTTAAATCAGTTCCCACATGGGAGCCCTTGAGTAGGGACATATTGTCGGATGGGATGTATTGTGGTCATTAGTGCAGAACATGATCTCTTGCATCCGTTTTCCTGGCTTGCTTTTGATAGATTTACCCAATCAAGCTGCAGGCACTTCTCTTTTGTGCTGCAATAATCTGTTTTAACCAGCAAGTGTTGTGCTAATGAATATCAAAGTTGCTGATCATTTAGACGTGTATAATCACCAAAGCTAGGTTTTACGCACAAATATGTTAAATTGTAAGTCACTTTGGATAAAAGCGTCTGTCAAATGACTAAATGCAAATGTAAAACAATTTTGGTTTCCAAATTAGTGGAGACTTGTGCTGAAAGGGAGTTGTTTTGGTGTGTGTGACCATTGCCTTTGCCTGTTCAGCTTTTTTTGGGGGGGAGTAGAGTTTGGGTAAAGCATTTAGTTGTGGGTGCGTTTTGCAGCTCTATTCAATAATCAGTAGTTTATTACATTTTCTTCTCCATAAACAACATAAGCCACGTAAAAAGGATTTTGCTTTAATGTAGAATTTTGTAGCTCAGAGTTGCTGTCCCAGTTTTTAACACCAGATGGAGATATTGATTTTTAAATCATGTTCGCACAGTAAACTGTGGCCCACAGGTTGTGTGTGCTTGCTGCAGCTATGCCCAGATTACACCACAAGCTTTACCTAGTAATGAACTGCTGCTTGCCTTACATGGACGCTGTCCAGCCATTTGAGTCAGCGAGTGAGTGTTGATGTGTTTGTTTTTTCTAGTAATGCCTCTGGCGATTGGCAGAGGTTGTAGCTTCATTGTTGACTGTTGCAGAGACTGTGTTGGTGAATAGGATGTATAATGATGTAATATTTTTGTTTTCTGAAAAACTGAAAAACACAATTTGACCACTATAAACTTTCACTTGGCACATATGTGCTGCATAGATATTTAAAGGTCATTCATCATCACCTGCTGCATGTGTGATGCAACTGTTCTTCTGCATTATGCATCACAAATGTGGAATGTATGCCTTCATGGTATTACTCTTTATCTTACTGAGAAAGATTACTTACTGACATTAGGGCACAGTAAGAATATATCATATTTTTGAATTCATCAAGTACATGAAGAAATGTTCTGTTAATAAATTTATCTCACTCCGTCAATAGCTCTCAAATTGATTCCTGATACTACTACAATATTGAAGCATGCTATAATAAATTATCATGAGAAGGAAAATTATTATATGTGGTTGCAGACAAAACTCTATTCTTTTCACTGTAATTGGCGTAAATACTGTGTTTTGTCCCTTTTGGGAGCCGTTAGGTATAATTTGTCAGAGGATTGAAAACAAAGTGGTGCCTTCAGGTGTTTTGATTTAATGTCTGAAGAAAAACCTCTTCCAAATTCTACTTTAAACTTTACTCTCAATAACCTCGTACTGCACAGGTAAAACCTACTGTTTTCCACTTTGACAGTGCGTGTATTTGCAGCTATGCCCTGTCATCTCAGTTGTTTTGAAAAGCTGGCAGTAATTATGAGAGTACTGCATTACTAGAAGCCAAACATTCTTGACCTCTGGCACTGCAGCAGTCTAGGGATCTCTTATTAGGGATTGCAAACTCGATGACCAGGCATTAATACTGCTACTCAGTATTTAAAGAAAGCAGACAAAATAATTTGACACTTCAACAGTGTTAGTAATGTGACGAGTAAGCAAAATACTTTTTCACCATAATAAGTATTTGTTATTGGTTGACTGCAATCAGTGATTTTATATTATTATATATTATCTGTCCCCTTTGTTTGGGTAGTTTCTGATGTCTGTAAAGCTCAAGGGGTCTGCACATTTCAAGCTTCATATTGCAAACCTGCTGAGATACTCAATGTTTTTTCTGCCTTGTCATTCCAAAACATAACCCTACCCCCCACCCCCCCTTTTTAACGCCCAAAGTTAGAAATGCTATTTGTTGGAACATTTTCAAAGACTCAGAAACTTGATCTTAATTTTAACACTAGAATCTCCTTATGGTTCTTATTCACAGGAAGTCATTGAAATTATTTAATATGTTCATTTTTGGGTCATTTAATGGAAAAATGGCACAGCAGATTGCAATTAGGGAAAACTTATCAAACTTGGAGGACAAGCGTTTGGGCTTGTTTGGGCTGCTCGTGTTGTAGCAGACTGGAACGGTGTGTCTGTCACATAGCTTGATGGCCTAAGATTAGTCTGAAAGCTCAAGTAACCTCTACAGTATGGGATATGTCAGAAACATACGGCCACACTCAGAATTTTGCTTACTGCATTGTCACTCGTGGTTTGTAAACAGAAGAAGAGCCAATCATATGGATAAATTACATTAGAAATTATTAATTTTAGGATATTAGAAAAGATTTGTTCAGGACAGACTCTTGCAGGGCTCCCTTGAAATACTCTGCCTTTTATTCATGAGCATAAAGTATATAGGTGCTTTTGGGCACTACCATATGCCAATTTAATCATGCAACCCCATGTTTTCTGTTCATAGTTGCTCACTTAAAAATGCTTTACTGACGGCCAGGTCATAGCTGTCTTTCAGTGCTTGAGACAAATGATCTGCACCAAGCAGGTTACAACTGGCACTGTAAAGTTTTAATGTGCTCAGCATAAGTGTCATAATGTTTTCCATTGCTTGTTATAAAGTGGAACATATAAACAAGGGAAACTGCACTAAATGGACGAGAACTCTTTAGCCAGACTCTGCCATAAGTTCAACATGTTGAATTAGCTTCCAATAAGTCGTCAACTTGCTACAGTTGTGCTGAACGTACTGTAAAAACTGTTGTCGGTAATGCTGAAAGGCATCCAGCGGCTGTCCCTCACTGTACTCAGATAGATGTTCTGGCACTGTAATCCCTACTCAAACAATAGTGGATGTCAGAATAGTAGAGGGGTTAAGCCCTGTAGGTATTTTTGTTACCACCCTTTTAAATGCACAAAGGGAAGAATGTCTGCCATTTAATTTGTACATATTAAGTAGCTATTGTCAGCAGTATAGTGCTGCATATAAATTTTCTGTGGAAGTATAAATATATATATTTTCTCAATTTGCCCACTTGTTGCACCTACACACCTTGTCCCATGCACACCTTTGACATTAATTTCTCATTTAATTTAAATAATGCTTCCGCTCCTGCTCTCTTTGTTGCTGCGTATGAAAGCTTTTAAGCACGAACGTCTCTCCATCTTGACACTAGATCAAGTGTACGTGTGTGCAAGTGTACAAGTGCATGCACATGTATAGCGTGTGATTATGTCCTGGATTATCCTCAGCCTTTTTGCTGACGTAGACAGTTACTGACACCTTGGTTCATGGAACTGACGAAAATATTCGTATCATATTGCAAGTTCTTCTTTAACAGCTAATGTTAACAATTGTGATTTAGGAGGGGATATAGTCATTTATTGTTTAGTCATTTTGTTAAATTGTTTTTTGTATGCTAACAATTTTCATATGGTTAATTGAACTGGGTTGAATGATGATGTAGATTACTAAGTTTGGACGACAAGAAGGGGGTTTGAGAATGACCACAATGAGGAAGCTCCCCAGACACGTGTTCTGCGTCGGACGACATTCCACCGCTGAGGGGTCATGAGAGCAAATTCCACAGAGCCTGTCTGAGGGAGGAGAGACTGAGTTGGTCCATCCTGTTTTCAGGGCCTGACAGCAGCTGCTCTGCCTGGCTTTGGCGCAACAGTGACCTCACACCCCAGGGATATTTTAAAGGATGCCAGTCAGCAGGGAGATGAGTTGTGAGTAGGTAGGTGGAGAGGCTGAGCTAGCACAGTATTGATATGTCTTCACAATGGTTGTAAGGTCCAAGGAAGATTGTACATTCATTTAACACAAGTTGTATGTGTACGACATTGGTCGGCCAGCTTTCAGAGCTCCTTCTGGGATATGACTCAATAGACAGCCTCTGTTGCAATGCTGAGGCATTGCCCTATTCCGCGTTTCTCATCTTCTGGTGCCCGGAGAAAGACACCAAATGTTGCCTGTGAGAAAGAGAAGACTTTGCACGTCCCACAGGAAAGCCAGGCACTCAACCTGGCAGACCCCAAGAACGCTGCCACTGAACCGCTACCACCCCAAAAAGTACTCAAGATATTTAGTATCAACATCATTGCTCAGGGTTTGCCCTTCTGCCACAGACGGGTAAGTATTGCATGAAGTTTGCATCAGTGTAGTTGTTGCAGTTTGGTTTTGTTTGAACTACAGAACCTAAAAACGTCAAAGGTCCTTCGACTCTCTCTCACCCTTTCAGTCTGGTTGGTGTTGCTTTGCGTAACAGCATAGTGAAATGGCAAATCGCATTCTTTTTTTTTGTCAGCAACGTACTGTTCCCTTTAATATTACAACATAATTAACCTTTTTCAGTTCTGCTAAATTAAAGAATCACTCAATTTAATGTACACAAATTACAGTCGCACAAAACTTTTGTTGGTAATTGCAGTATTATACTATATACTATACTATATACTATAAAACAGCGTTCGGTTTGTTGGTATTCGTAAGAATAGATTGTTTGTCAGATTCACATCAGTTGTTTCCATACGCTCATAGATATGTTTGCTATGGCTCCACCCATGGCAGATGACCACAACCAACATATAACCTTAAAAAGGCTGTCGCCAATGAGCCTATTTTTAGGTTAGGTTTTTAGATGACAACATAAATGCATTAATTTGATAGAAATCAAGAAAAATGCACTTTGGATTAGCTGTTTTTAGAATACTTGCCAAAAACAAAGGGTGTTGCAAGATTTATCAGTAGTTTATCTTGCAGTTTATTAAATTCAGTAAATAGCCCGTATCATTTATTGTCACCCATCATGGTCAGTTAAGAGTTGTAACAGCTTGACTAATGATAGGCTGTCTCTAGCAAATGTTGCTAGTTTGGTGTTATTAATATGCAAGTACTGTATGTCAGTTTTAGAAGCTTTAATCCTTGTTATTGTTCTGTAAAGTTGAAGGTTGAAGCAGCCCCATAAGATCAGTGCTCTCTACATTTATTCCTCTTGGACAGTAAATTAAGTTGCATGATACAAACTGCAACTGTAACAATGCTTGGATTAAACATCTACTTTCACAGTCCAGCAAAATTAATTCTGCGTAATGCACAATATGACTTGAAAGTTTGATGAAATAAGACTTCCATTGCAAGTAAGAAAAATGCCTTTTTGAAGGACATAATGTTTTTTTTTTTTTTTTTAGCTGCAATGACAGTATGACTTATCAGTCAGTCTCTGCAGGTAATGTTGCTGGCAGTCGTCACATAGTAAAATCAACCTTTTACATTTAGTAATTTGGCAGACACAAAGCATTTTATATATAAAGTACAGTCTGGGAGTCTAAGTCTTTCAAAGTCTGTTGTGTCATTAACCAAATTGTTATTAAAATTTATAAAATATGTGTGTCTATGTTAAATCATATCTGAAATGACTAGAATGAATTGATACATCATTTTAGGTTTATTAGTCATTTGTTCAGTATCTCTACATCCGGGCTTCTCTCAGAAGCTGTGCGTTTTTTATTTGTGCCCACAGTCATTAGTAAGGACTGTATATTTATTATGACCAGCCAGAATTTAATTTTTTTCTTTACTTGACAAGTTAATTCAGAACTTTGATGAGATACTATTTTCATATTATATATTGACCATTGAATTATAGTGGTGCTGATAGCTTTTCCTAAATGTAATCAGGGATACGATAGATAGGCAGTTAAAAATATCATTCTTCACTCTCAAAATCTGGTTTTAGGGCAGTGAGGAGAATGTATTGGGCAAAGATTAAAATAGAAAATAAGGGTAGATGTTATAGTGGACTATTATCTTGTCTGTTCTTTTCCTCAGATAACATAGCAACATAGCGAGCTGCTATGTTGACAGAGGCTCTATTATGGTGATTTTGTTTTAATTAGTGCTGTTTATTCACCAGTTATAGTGGGTTCAGTGGATAAGATGAGATGGACAGCAGCATTTTAGTTTACCCAACAGGCTCAAACAGTTCCAGTCAAACATCGAAAAGATATTGCAACGAAAAGTGCATTCATTACAACCTCTTTGACAGAAAGATGCTGTATATTATCTGTAATAATCATTTCTACATACAACCTGTATAATTTTATATCCTGCAGTCATACCTTCATATATTATTGCAGATACTGCACTTTATCAACAGATTAACGTTGCTGTAATTAAATTACACTAATTACATGCAGTCTTTATATGATAAAAAGGACGTAGATGCTTATACACTGAATTACATTTTACATGATATATGCCATGGCCATCAAGGTTAAAATACTATGTTCTTACAGGCAGAAAAATCAAGGAAGAGATGGTTTGGTTATGTTGGCTTTAGCAGGGTGTAAATTGTTGTACTATTTAAGCAAGAAAAAAAGTTAAAAAGCACAATTCAAACTCTTCTCTGACAACTGTAAGTGTCAGTAAGATTTAGCTCACATTAAGGGATAATGTGGAAAAATGCGCTTTTGTTAGCATGGAGAGACTAAGGTTTGTGTTGTGTTCAAAAACACTGTCACAGTTTGTTTTTATTGTTTATTTAGGTCTAAAGCTGTAGACTGAAAAAATAACCTGAAACCTTGTGGTGTTTTCAAAGTCAGTTTCCTGGAACTAAAATTAAATTTAAGTTTGCAGAAGTCCAGTTTATGGAGTTGCTACCCCCATTGGTCTCTGCGGAGCAGAAGCCACATGGGCTCTGCTGTACATATGGCAGCTGTCTCCAGTGAATGACATAGCTGGGATTTCTTAGGGTCTCTGCAGTATGGTACAGCTCAAGTCGCCTGAAACTTTGTCTTCAAAAGGAGCAAATTATGCTCTAAAATACATTTTTATGCTCTTGCTTTTTATCTTGGTGCTTGCCTTACAGATTTATGGAAGGTTTTCAGGCACTTTATTACCTGCTTTATCAGTCTCCTTATATTTTGTTATTTTCAAATATTCCAATTCCAGTGAAAATGTTCAAAAAGTTACAGACATGGGCGCCTTCTGTTAAGCAGTGCTGTATCTTGTCTCTTGAGGAACTTAAAGTGAGATCCGCACGGCCCCAAAGCATTTACGCTGAAACAGTTGTGCTGAATAAAAGCGGTCCTGGCTTAAATTTCCAATTGAAATGCGACCATGAGAATCCACGCTGTATTTCCGGGAGTCAGAACGGGGATCCAGCTGTTACAGGAGATGGCAATCAATATATAGAACGTCAACAGAAGGACATTTTAGTTGTGGTATTACTTTTCTCACTTGCCACACCCTGCATTTAAGGCCTGTTGAGTAAGGTGATCTGGACTTGCCCAAATAGCAGCTATGTCTGTATCAACAACTATCAGCAAGATGCTTTTGCTGTTTGAGCAGGTGGTGTGGGTGTGTTGCAACTTTCGTTAGCAAGTTTCCCTACAGGCTTAGGATTTCCTGTGGTCAATCTGTCAGTTTAAAACTGAACTGGAGTTATCCCACTGGTCCAAGATGCATTTGTATACGTGTCATATGTCTTGCCCCTGTTACGACTGTGTCCTCTGTCGGCTGGTTAATACAGAAAGCCATCTAGAGAAACCTTAAGAACAACTGAGAGAGCCGTTATCTTATTCTTTTTACTTTAAATAACGCTCATTCGATCTGTTTGAATGCGTTGCTTTTGATAACATATGCCTGGGTACACTGAGGACATACTGTACATATCACTTTTAATTCCAGTTCCTGTCTGGAATGCGACAACCAGAGTGACATGACACCACACTGGAAAGTTGCAGAAAGACAGAACTAAACGGCACTGAACAACTAGAAATGAATATTGGCTTGAAAAACAATTTAACAAGCATAGTAAATTTCACATCACAAAACAGCATAAGAAAAGCTTCTTAATGCATATTATGAAGAATCCCAGATCGGCAGCACTAACCACTACAGGAAAACTAGATTGATGAAAGTCAAGTCTTTTAACAGCACCAGTAATTGTGCACTATTAAATAGAAGTGCCATAAATTAATTTTCTCAGTCTCGAGTACATACAGTACATCTAATTGAATGTTTGACACCTAGATTTCGCTGCTCCTACCTGACCTCCTCCATAGCAGACATCAAATCACTGTAGATAAACAGGCTGTCCTCGAGGAGCAGCTGCCTTGTCGAGTGTTTGACTGTGTAGATAAGTGTTGAAAAGAAAGTAACGCTCCTCTCAAAGTATTATGTTGCTTCACAAATCTCATCACTCAGACCTTTTAACCTTTTTCTCCTGGTTGTAGATGGCAAAATGCAGAATATTATGTCTGACAGGAAGAGAAAGTAATTAATCTTTTGAAGTTTATGTTCTTTAATTATTTTTCCTTCTTCCGTCACTGATGCAATGCATTGTAATACTGGAGTGAGGCTGTCGTGAAGCTGAGAAGAAATCCATTTTTTACTTAGGGTTTCCTTTTGAACTGTCTGACTGTTTGCATATGAGGAATTTCAGAGTTTTCTATTTTTGTCTTGCTGCACATTTCCCATACAACAAGGAAGTCAGACTGGTGTTGCAAATTACTTATACCTGTAGGAAATTGGTCTTAATTAATATGTTATTGATGCCAAACAAAATTTTCTACATCCAGCTTTTCTTATGTGATGATTTAAACCTCTATTTGTCTTGATTTCAGGAATTGTTATTGTGACAAATCATGGTATTTCAATATATACTACCTTTCATAGGTCAAATTGTTAATTAATAACTGATAATGATGGTAGCAAATGTATACTCTATTCATTTTTTAGTTAAAATTATATATATATATAACATCTATTGATTCTTCTTCGCTGTAATTGTTTCTGTTTTTTAAGTGCATACATTCTGTCTGTGTCGCTCACTGATTTCAAGTCAACTGATCGACTTTAAAACTCGTGTCTCTGTCCTGAAGTAAGGACCACACCACGGTGCACTACTGGAGGTTGGATTCCACTGCCCTTGGTCTCCAAATAACACAGAGGGAGGCATCTGCCATTGGCTATTCTGAGAAGCAGTCCCATTCCAGGGTGCGAATAGATCCATTCGGCTAGCTACCCAGCACCCGGATCAGCCAAACGGTTCTGTTTACCCGTGATTTTAGGGGGAGAGTCAATGTGAAAATACGAAGCGCAGACCTAATTCAGGGTTACTAAAACCTATCTGCATTGATTTCATATATGAAAATGATATATATGCATTTACAAAAACTGTAGCAGCCCTGTATTTTTCATCATTAATAACTGAGCTGTCTTTGACTTCTGGCATTACATGTGATCAGTGAACCTGATCTAAATACCACTTGAGTTTAACCTGGAGGCGTATAGTGTTATAGTTTTGTAGTGCTTTACATACAAAGCATACTGGATGTGCTCCCACCTACCACAGGGCTGCACTGACATTTCCCACGCTGTCGGATGGGGTCTGTGAATAGAAACAATCCTCCATCAGAAATGTGTCACAGCTCCTCAACATTGTCGTTTAACTGAAGAAGCCACATGAATTCTCTCAAACACAATCAGCCCCAAACAGTGAATTTTCTGTCCCAGTTAATTAATTCATCTCACTTTTTTCTGCACGGCCCACGCATGTTGCTACAAAATTCAACACTGACACATTCAGTAGACTCAACTCATAATCAGTCACCTGGGTAACCAGGTCAATTGCATTTTAAATAGCATTTTATTGCTTTGTTGCTGTGTTGTAAAGCCTGTTGTTTATTTTTTGCCTCCTGCAACAAGTCTGCTGAGCATTTTTATTTTGCAAAGTGACTTCTTTCTAATTGAAAAGTGCAATCCCTCTGAATCAGTAACCAAACTTTGAGCTGCTCTGACATATTTTATATATTTTGGCTTTGTATTTTAAACAAGTCTCTTGGCGGCCAGCTCTGTTACAAGTTTCAGAGGTGTGAAATCTTATAGCCACTTTTGAAAAGGTTGAAAAATGTCTCAATGAATTTTAAGAAGGGTGACATTAATTTTGATGAAATGCCATTAGTGTTGGTTCCCAAAAAGATCCTCAAGTGCTGCAGCCATCCGTTTTGTTTCTAGTTTTTTTTTTCTGCAAAGCATTAAAGGGGCACTAGAAACAATGTTTCTACCTGGTTGTGGTGGAAAAATATGATGTGAGGAGGAGAGTAATATTTGTGTGCACCGCTAAAG
>OMLM01001989.1:25808-39010 GCA_900302695.1 Helostoma temminkii | reverse complement strand
CTGTCAACTTACATTACAAATGAATGAATCTATAGATTATCACATCAGTATCCTTTTTATAGTCTTGCTGTTTTAAAATGAGGTGAACTGGTTACTAACACACACCCAGGTCCCCTGATCTCCTGGGCTCCTGGGTCAGACCGTCTGTTTAGAATTCTTGTTTGAAAGTCGCAAAAGACACAAAATGGCCACAAAGAGACAAAAAAATTAACAAGAATAGAAACAGAATCATCCCAAAGATGAACACATGAGCACAAAAGAGTGAAAACTTTAAAACCATGTGGGCCAAAACCAATCACTTAGAATAAAAACAAAAATATTTATTATCCTAGAGTAAAGTATCACCACAAAGAGACGAAGGGTCAGAAAACAAAAAGAGAAAGAACTGACTAAAATGGACATAAATGAGTTGGTCAAAAATGACCGAAACCAGACAAAGAACAACCACAAAGAGGATTTTTAAAAAATCATCCTAAAGATTCAATTAATTACCCAAACTAGAGACACAATAAATAAGATAAAACAGAGAAAAAACAACTAAAAACACACACTCAGTGACCAAAAGTAGACAAAAACTGAAACGAAATGATCCACAGACAGAAAGAAAAGTCCAAACCCAGTGTTCCAGTCTCATGTGTAGGTATTCTGTGACTCTTTCCATCTGGGGCCCTATGTCTGTGCCCAGGGGCCCCCATGACCACAGGTAGCAGTACTGCTTTAAACCTTTTTCTCAAGTTTAACTCTTTGATCAAGTTGAAGTACAAGGTACATGCCCAAAAAAGTACAAAAATACTCCTGTAAGAAAACATAATATTTGAAACAACATTGAATTTGACACAACAGTTAACATTAAATATACATGATTCAAATATGGAAACAAAGAAAGTACACAGTGATGATAAAACATAAAGACATAGATGTATGTTACTACGGCGACAGCAGCTGGTGAAGGTGGAGCTGATTTTAACACTTTATTCACTGACAATAATATATCAGCATTTATTAATCAATTCGATCTTATTAAAAATATACATCTGTTAATAGAAGTAGCAACTAAAGCTCTCTCATTTCAAAAGCACAGGACCAGACAATATCCAGGAATTTATCAAGACTATTTAACTTCCTGAAGTTTTCACTGGCCTCTAATGTCCTAATGACAAAAATGGAAGAATGGACTGACTGTGGACAGCGAGCAACTTCCTCAGAGTCCCAGACTTCATCATGTTGTCTGATTTTGACTGGTACATTTCTTGATCTGTCTTTCTGTTGAAACTTTTTTCATATCCGGAGATTTATCTTTGCCATTCAACTCTACAACAGAAGTTCCTTGCTAGCTTAAAGCTGCGATAACTTGTATTTTAGACAGTTTCTAATTGGCACACATCAGTTGCGGTGCTGCCTAGACTCCACTGCTATCATTACTATCACCTCTTCATCACAGCAGATGCCACAAATAACACATATCTCTAGAAACAGTGTTAAGCACCTGCATAAACTCTGTTACCCCTTTAAATTGTGAGTTGAGTGGATTTATTTTGAATAATATTCAATTGTCTTATAAAAACATAAAACTGACTCAGTTAACTGTACTTCAGAAAGAGTCAGAAAACTTGTTTTGAGTATATAAAACTAGAACATTTCAAGCTGAATTAACTTAATAAACAAAACCTATATATTTGAGCTACATGAGTTGAAATAATGTGTGTAACTTTAGCTTTCTCAAATAGATAAATTGCTATTTCCGGTACTGTGTATTGCACACAGGAGTAAAGCTGACAGGGAGACGAACAAACATTACCTTTCTGCGAACGTTAATGTTGACGCTGCTACTTATTGCTCTCAGTTAAATTCAAAGTATTAATGGCGAACAGAAGACAAACGGCGCCATCTGCTGAGGAGGCTCCGTCAACGTTTAGGGATGCTTTTGGCCCCGCCCACACACCGATGCGCTTTTCATTTCTGTCCAATCACAGAAGGTAGAAATGGTGATGCCTTTAAGAGCAGCGGATGTTGTCGCTTTTATCAGGCCCTCTTTGTAGTTGCATTTGCTACACTGTAATATTTACGTATCTCGACGTAATATTGTAACAAAGTCTGTTCTTAGCACTGCTTCACAGGAGAGACCCATGTTTATACCATCACTGTAGAACTGAACACAGCTGAATATTTACCTCTCGCATTACATTCTGCGACATTTTAGCTGTATTAATCGCGTTCTGAGATAAACAGAGACACACTTTATTTAATTTCCTGTTTAATTTTGTTGTTGAACTCATGACTATCAGTGTGAGCGTTTTTACACTAAAAACAACGCAACGCATACACATACACATACACGAACAGACGAAGGAAGGAGTACGCAAACGCAGCAGTAGACCTCACCAACTGTCATGGCGTCTCCCTTGAAGGGGGTTTGGTGCTGCAGAAAGTAGTAGCTGTCATTTTTCAGTTTTTACCTTGGAGCATAACAGCTAACCCGATTGCAGACGCTTCCAACAGCGGCTACTTACCATGGGGGCTGTCCATGCTAAGGTAAACCCCATTTCTTCCACACAGCTGACATTTCTGCTTATCTTTGACCATGACCTCCCTGCCCACCTGAGTGTGAACGTGTGTATGGTTGTAAAGCGTTAGCTTAACTTTGTCCTCAGCTAATTAACTGCTAGTAGTGACGCCAGCACAAAGTTGGTGGTCATTTTAAATGTGCTTGTCGTCATATTTTTATTTTTTAAAATGCGCCGTTATACTTTTGGTGGGGGCATATTAGGAGGCCTTTGCTATGTGCAGACATTGAATTAAGTAGTTGTAAATTCAGAAACCTATTTCTGTATTATTTGACATATTTAGTAGCTACCTTACAGTAACCAAACATCCCAGAAGGTTGTTTACCACAGCGTTCATGCGTAATATAAATGTCATTTTCTTTTATTTAAAATGTCACCTCTTATGTTGAAGACTCACTGGGTTAATTCACTTTGACTGGTTTTACCATAAAGCCCCACCCTGTGACTTTACTGCCCTTTCTCTTGTCTGCTGGACTTAAGTGCATGTATGTGTGTGTTCTCTGTGTATAAGACTATGTTAGGCCGAATTAGAACAAGGTGTTACTGTCAGTATTTTACCTGATTTTTTTAACAAGATGTATACAAAACTGCAGGACAGTTTCACAAAATCCGCATGCTTGGTGTCACAGTTGGGATTGATTCCAGTGTTATGTGTCTGTCTGCCTGGACTGTGTCATTTAAATGAACCTCTTTATCACTGGTGCAGAGTTTGGATCCTCTCCCTATGCATGGCCAGGATCTGGGTGTCAACCCCGACGACTTGATGGAGACTCCAGAACTGGAGCAAGAGGCCAAGCAGGAGGTCCTCGAAAATAAAGATGTAAGTGGTAGTAGTATTATAGTATTACAGTATTTAGCATATGTGGCAGTTGAGGAAACAATACTTTTGTTTTTGCATAGATATTAAAGATGATTATAAGGCAGAGTTCCAGTTTTACAGTTTATAACACTAACCAGTCAGATTTACTGACAGCAGTTCCTGAACTGTAATAAAATGTGTCCTTCCTTATTCCTGAATTAGTGTTTATACAGTGTATTCAATTAATTTGTTTTAGATGTTGTAGGATTTTTTTTTTTTATTGTTTTGGTGGACATATTCAGCAGAAATGATTCTTATTAGCTGAATAATATTTAAGAATCTTTAGAACAATTCTGCAATGTAGAAAAGTGCAAGATCACATTTTTGCAGATGATGTAGGAGAATGATAAAAGCTGCTGCTACAGTATTAAACACATATTAAATACATTAAGGATTTAATGGTTGGTAAGAGAAATGTGTTTTCATCCAAATACAATACGATGCTTATCTGATGCGAAGGTAATCCTAGTAAAATATGTGTGATTGCAGGTGGTTGTCCAACATGTCAACATCCAGGGTCTTGGAAGAACTAAAGAGGATCTGCTCGGCTATGAGATCTCTGATGTTTTTCATGCCAGAAACCTCATCGATGTATGTATTTATGATGGCACAGCACAGAATGTATGACGGTATACATTGAATTGAATTGATTAATTTTAGAACAGGTGTATAATCTAACATCTGAACTCTAGCACTGGGTGATAAAATGCTCTTCATAATTATTACCAAAGCTGTTCTAATGCTAACAATATGTTTGGCCACGTTACTCTGATGTTTGTATGTGTTTGATGTTTGACGCCTAGTATCATCTTTTACAGTGTATTAAGCTAACAGCACACATTGATTGCTGTCATGTCAGTAAGTTTTAGTCTTGGTTACAGGTGATGAAAAAAGCCCATGTTGCCAGACAGAGGCTGCTCCGCCTGGGAATCTTCAAAGAGGTGGAAGTTCTTATCGATACGTCAGAAGGTAACTGTTTCATTGTTGCTGTCGCAGTGGACATGGCAGCCTGTATTCAGCTGACCGTCCCTGCCCACAGTTATTTTTCGCATATCATGCATTAGGGATGAAACGTTGGTAAAATTTCCAGCAGTTATTGTTTGTGCTGCATATTTTAATTTTCATTAAAACTGTGGTTGATTAATGTGCCTTGAAAAACTGCCCTGCTGACACACAGACTAAGGTCCTGCTCTCCATTATAACCCTCCTTATGTGCTGAGCTGTAAGCTTCTCAGATAATGAGACTCATTGGTTTCATAAGTTATTAGCTGTCTATAAATGGCAGCTTAATTTTTAAGAGGAGGACAGTGATTCGACATGTCTATGACCCAGGGATATCATGTTCTGCTCTTGTTTCTTGGAAGGTGTGCTAAACCCAGTTTTAAAAACTCAAAATACTGGTTTAGTTTAAAGGTGTGTGTGTGAGAAGCAATAATATTAATATGAATACAATCAATAATAGCAATCTATATCAACCTGTCTGTCTGTCATTTATAGAATTATGGGACAAACACCACAAGTGAAAACTGGCACATTTATGCAGATTTTAACGGTCCCATGTGCCTCTGCAGGTCTGACTGACTAGTTCATAAAAGAAAAGTTGTAGATCAGCCCTGAAAATGGGGGAATATCAGAACTGAGCTCCAACCTCCTATTAGTTTGCCCCAATAGGATCCATGTACTTCCTCTGAGATGGTCACGTTTTTTTATAAAAAGTTTGGAAAACAAAAGTTAGTGAGAACCTCTAATAATGTGGACTGTTTTTTTGTCATTGTTAATGAATATCTGGATAAGACCAAGTGATGCGGCAAGTAATAATAATAACCACAGATGAATATGTATCTGCACTTTTTAAACATCTTCAGAACCTTTAAACAAGACCATGTTAGTTCTGGTAACTTGTTAAATGTTCATACCACTTCATCTCTATCATGCACTTTGGGTCTGCATCTGAGGAATTGTTTCTCCCTTCTCAGGTGCAGATGCTCTGCCCAACGGTCTGGATGTAACTTTTGAGGTGACAGAGATCAAGAGACTGACTGGAAGCTACAACACCATGGTTGGCAACAATGAAGGAAGCATGGTGAGAGAAGCAGCCCTTACACATTATCTCATCTTCATAGGTGTATTTGTTAGAGACATCATTGACTTCTCACAGCAGTTTCACATGAACTGTGGAAATCAAAAAGACTCACACATTCTTCACTCGTACTTGAGTTTTTATAGAGTAAAAATCATAAACCTCATAATCCTACTTGAACTCGTCCCCAGTTCCTTCAGTGAATGCATATATATGGAAAATGTATTAACAAGCCAGTGGTTTTTAGAGATCTATTATAATCAACATTATTATCACAACCACTTGTTAATAACAAGTTCATAAGTGGACATGAGCTTAAGTTACTACAGAAGCTTATGGATATGAGCCATCAGTGTGTGCCCTGTCGTCCAGGTCCTGGGTCTGAAGCTGCCCAACATGTTAGGTCGCGCTGAGAAACTCACCTTCCAGTTCTCCTATGGGACCAAGGAGACGTCCTATGGCCTGTCCTTCTTCAAGCCCCAGCCCGGATACTTTGAACGCAAGTATGTCAGCAACACAGATCCCATAGTCTGCCAGTGTTGCTGCCAACAAGCAAGGCTTTGTTAAACAATGTAAACCGAGGAGAAGCAATAAAATCCAGAACACACAGTTCCTCTGAGAGCTGAAGCCGCAGTAACACGCTCATTAGGAACATCTTAATGACGCAGTTACAACAGCATGCATATCACCAAGTAAGATTTTTTTCATGGTTGGTCTCCTCTGTTTAGCCTCACTCTCAACTTGTACAAAGTCACCGGTCAGTTCCCATGGAGCTCCTTAAAAGAGACTGACCGAGGCGTGTCCGCAGAGTTAAGTGTAAGTGGCAGCCTGAATCTATTTACACTGAAAAACACATAAAAACGTACAGTAACAATGTTCCTTTCTTAGTATCAGTTGTTTCCTGCACTTCTCCACCTTCTGTCCTACAGTTTCCTCTTGGGGTAACCAACCACACACTGAAGTGGGAGGGTGTCTGGAGGGAGCTGGGCTGCCTGGCCCGCAGCGCTTCCTTTGCAGTGCGAGAGGAGAGTGGACACTCGTTAAAATCAGCCCTTTCGGTACATCCAGCTCAGAGCAGCCCCTCTATTTTTTATACCCTGCTTAATATTCTTTCATCTCATCTGACAAAGCATTTCCTCGTGTTTGTTTGCAGCACACAGTGTCGATCGATTCAAGGAATTCTGCCATATTCCCCAGCAGAGGTGCCTTACTTCGGCTCAATCAGGTACATTTTTCACGCGTGTCTGTACACATTGGATGTCGTATTGTTGCTGGGGATGATGAAGTGTGGCCTGAAAATGGCACAGAAGTGCCGCAATTTAAACAAATACATACTAATAATAAAGTGACATACACATGTTTGTTTTGACCTCATGATCAAAAAAACAAAGCCTGGACAAAATATCTTGCCAGAGAAATTATGCTTACTTATTTATGCTTTCAGACTAATTCAGTTTTCATACTTACAGTACGTATGAGTTTTGGTTTGCGGAACAGTCACACCTCAAACACTTGAAGAAAAACGAATGGTGTTATCTCACATTTTACATTCTTAAACAAGTGAATGTATTCATTCTTTTATGTCCAGTGTGAAACTGAGGTGTGTGTGTGTGTTTGTCTTACAGGAGCTGGCTGGTTACACAGGAGGAGATGCCAGCTTTCTGAAAGAGGATTTTGAGCTGCAGCTCAACAGACGCCTCTTTTGGGACTCGGTAAGACAGAACTCAGACCTGGTCAACACGATTTCCTTCCAAAGGCTGCAGCCAAGATTTTAATTTGTTATTTTTGATTGTCCCCTGGAGATATATTAATAGATTCTGTGTACTTTGATTACCACATTTTAGTGCTCCTTCCAAGCTCTAGTATAACATTAAAAGTTTCTGTCTGAAGCTGACCGGCTGGTTCAGTTGGGGTATCCACCATCTACTTTGTTGTACTTTGCACCACTAGATGGCAGCAAAGCAGAGAGAAATAGAGCTGCAACGATTATTTTTTTCTATTAATCTCTAGATTATTTAAGCTTTTTTTTAAAAATAAAAATAAAAATTACAATTCATTAATCTGTCTGCACATAGATTTTATTTATCTATTTACCCTACGGCATTTCTGTTTGTACACGGTCACTTGTTATTGCACTTGGTGGAGTTCTGCCTTGATGCCCACACAGGTTAGCACACCCCCATCATTCTGTCCCTCACACTCACACTTTAGATGATCGCTCTTCGCTGGACTCCATGCTCAGACTACACACAACCATCTTACTTCCTCTATGTGACGCATCGACACACATTACATAATTCATGGTATTTTCATAATTGATTGCGTCGTTGAGTCGCCCCACTTCTACAGAGAAACCTTAAATACCTGCTGCTATTTAATGTCCTTCTCCTGTTTTTGTGTGTATATCTGAAACATTTTGTGTCCCCTCAGGTGTTGTCTGCTTCCCTGTGGGGTGGGATGCTTTATCCCATCAGTGGACAACCGTCCTGCATCGCTGATAGGTACGTCTCATTTATCTCATACCTGTCACCTGATGCTGATACATTACTGGCTCCAGCTGGAAAATTCAAGTCACAGCCACATAATAAGATCCAGTACGAGCAAAGCTGGGCTCTCAAAGACGTTGCTGAAAACATTAAATCAGTACTTTGTTAATGTGCATTAAGTTAGTAGTAAACTTTCGAGTGGATGCTTCAGTAATATTTATGTATTTTGTGCAGGTTCTACCTTGGAGGTCCCACCAGTGTACGAGGGTTTGGGATGTACAGCATTGGGCCACAAAGTGAAGGTAACACTGCCTGTCTACCAGTGACAGAGAATAATGAGTAAAAGATGTACAGCAGAGAAATAAATGCATCAGGGCAGCCCACAAAATGAACTTAAACTGCACGTTTCCCTAAAAGCAGAGAAAAAGTCATGAGTGATTCCTAAATTATGATTTTAAGCAAAGAGGATCAGATACTGCTTAGATATATAGCTAATGAGTGAACAAAGGTGCACAAGGAGCTAAATGAATGTGATCAATGCAGCCTTTAAAGGGAAGAGAGAAGGAGTAGAGTGTAAAACAGCACCGTGTCCTGCTCCATTTGTGTTTCAGGTGATTATCTGGGTGGAGAGGCGTACTGGGCAGGTGGTCTGCACCTCTACACACCTTTACCCTTCAGACCAGGCAAGGGCGGCTTCGGAGACCTTTTCAGAACCCACTTCTTTCTCAACGCTGGCAACCTTTGTAACCTTAACTATGGTGGGTCCATTCAGAATATTACTAGATACCACAGCAGGTGTGTGACAATCAGCCATGACATGTAGACTAATAAAGTATAATAATTACACTGTGGAGCTGTGATTGAGGTGTCCACTGTATAAACTTTAAAGTGATGTAATTGTCCCAGCTGTGTTCTGACATGAGTGTTGTGTGTGTAGGTGATGGTCCCCGCGCCCACCTTCAGAAGCTAGCTGAGTGTATCCGCTGGTCGTACGGAGCAGGTATCGTGCTGCGGCTCGGAAACATCGCCAGACTGGAACTCAACTACTGTGTACCCATGGGAGTTCAAAGTGGAGACAGGTAGAAGTACTGTGAAATACTACATATAGGCTTTTGTGGTGCCCAGAGGATGAATCCTACTGATTGTTGTTTTTCTACCATAGAATAAGGTTCATAGCATTTGTTGTGTTGAACTACTGTGTTCATATGTTCATACTCCTCTTAAGATGTAATGTCATCATTCGACTTTATTCTGTGTTTGTGTTTACTGCTTAGCCAATATACAGTAGCTAATATTACCACACTAAGGAAGTGGACATGATAAAGATTGACACGTTAGCATTGTAATCATCAGTGTGCCCTGACATTTCCCATGTAGTTGACTATAGTAGTTAAAGGGAAATTTCATCAATTTTCATCCTATGGCTGTAGTTTGGGGAGTACGTACTTTATCAAAACTGCCTCAAGATGAAAAAAAAAGTTTTCAGTCGGTAGCACAGTCTGCACAGCAGCACATCTGGTGTGGTCACAACACTGCCCATACGTGTCTCATTCTGGTCACATAATCCTAAGGTTGATCTGTTCTCTGTCCTCTCACAGGATATGTGACGGTGTCCAGTTTGGTGCAGGAATTCGCTTCCTGTAACTTCCACCCTCCAGTCCTCCAGCAGAGAAAGGAGAACGTCTTGCTCATTGTCTCCTGTAACTTCTTGTAGAATGTGTAACACTAGCATGGGTCCTGTGTCTTGGTGGAAGGTGCCTGAACACCCTCAGCCCCTTTTTGATATTCACAAGTTAAAGCTTTTGAAGGACAACGTGCCAGTCCTGAGTTTTGTCTGTAACATATTATTCTAGTAATTACAGATAAATGCCATTATTTAATTTTTACGAAATTATGAGCAAAGTTCTATGGGTTTCTTGAGCAAGCAACCACAAGACATGACAACAACCATGGCAGAAATACAGTCATGGTGGATCAGTTACAAGTTCTGACACCATGTTAGCAGTTCATCTCTTCAGTAGACCAATAGAATTGTGGTTTTGGTTTAATTTAAGCCACATTTCCACTCTCTTTGCTTTGAAATCTCCAGCATTGGCACATTGTCTGCACAAATGTCATTTGCTTGTGACACAAAGTTAGTTATTTGCCCAAGTGTCCCGTTTCCAGGACTGTTTCTACTCCAGCCGCACAACTTGACAATATTTTTGTTTACCTCCAGACACTTGTGAGGCTGATAAGTTTGGTTGAGTTGTACTGTGTAATTGAATGATTGCAGTAGGGAGGAAATGATTTGAGAAAAACCAGCTGAAATTGACCATTGTGCTAAAGTGAATCTTTCAAACACTGTTGTCTGATGTAAAGAATGGTGGATTGCAGTGTGGATGGGAACACCAAGCTACATCCACCACCAGTGCTCTTACCTTTCACTCTCTTTTTGATGTTGTTGAAGATGTTCACAAATAAACCACAGCTGCTCCCCTGGTTTCTCTGTGGATCCTTAGTGGTTTCTCAAACTCTCATTGAACATCCCAGATGCAGGCATCACTTCTGGATCTTATGCACCACATTTCGTGGATTTTTCTGTTCCACATGTCAGCCTGACATTTGTTGGGAAAAACTGAAAGATAGATTTTGCTCCTTTATCAGGAATGGCCATGATTAGGCTAAACTGAATGTGACACAGAGTGCACCTTCACTGATACTTTGAACCTTTGTTCCACAGCAACATAAGGCTGATGGTGGATGGTGCCAGATGTGTGTTTGATCATAGCATGTGTGGGAGTCCAGCAGGTGTACAGCAGGTGGATGCTGCAAAGCCAAGAGACACATCTGTGCAAGTATACCAAAATATACCAGTAGACCAGAATAATTTTATTTTATGCTGTAAAAGGTGCACAGTGAGACTTTGTACCCTTTTAAAATATATTTTCACTAAACAAAAACCCAAATAAACATTTCATTTTAGGATTGCTACCCACGTGATTTTTAGCACTGTATTAACAAAAAACTGCAGAAGGGTGGCTTAGTTTTACAGCATTTGTTAGCAAGTAAAGAAATATTGCACATAAATTATGTGCTGGAAAAGATTCAGTAAAATCACATTTTTAAGACTATACCTGAAAGTACCACGCTGATGTGTCCAATTTAGGTTGTGATTGTTAGCAGCCATTAGTTACAACAGCTTAGTAAATGTTACCATGTTGTATAGAAAGTGGCACTGCTTGGCAAGTTAAGGGCAACAGTGTATCATATATACTGTGTTAACCATTAACCTTTAAATGACCATACAAACCTGTGTTAAATTTGAAATTTTACTCTGTGTTTAACTGTTGGGCACCACACATACAAAGGGACCTGATGTCATCAACCCTGAGTAATCACAGTGTGTGCTACACAGTTTGTAGTATTTTTTCAACAGCTCTTTAACCTCTCTCTGTGGCTGAAAAAGTACCCGTGTTACAGAAGACTTGCCCATGAAGACATTTGAAAGCAGTGTCGGTCTACCTGGCCCCCCTTCAGTTTGCATGTCAGGCACACACTAGAGTGGAAGATGAATTCATTTCCCTACTGCACAGAGAAGCAGGGCAGCACTGTGAGAGTCATGTTCATTGACGTCTCAAGGGCCTTCAACACCATCCAGCTCCACCTTCTTGCTGCAAAGCTGCAGAAAATGCAGGTTCACAGTGACACTGTGGAGTGGATCACAGACTACCTCACTGGGCGACCACAGTGTGTTCACTTAGATGACAGTGTATCTGGGGTGGTGATGAGCAGCACAGGAGCACCTCAAGGAACTGTACTGGGACCATTGCTGTTTACACTCTACAGAAGTTCTCTGAAGACTCCTCAGCTGGTGACTGCATCAGTAATGATAACATAGAGTGCGTACAGCTAATAGAGAACTGTGTTAAGTGCTTATAGCTGAACATCAGTAAAACCAATGAAAAAGCTGTATAATATATAAATAGTCGACCTAATCATGCATAATTCATTGCATTGTATGAATTACGTCAGTTTCTTTAGATTTCTACAGCAACATATTCACGACTAGTTAAAACTTGCATGTATTCCTCCGCCTGTATGGATTTCCACGCGTGACCGCGCGGGGTGCAAGCGAGGGACGACCACGTGAACGCGCACGTACAGTGCCATAGCAGCACGTCCTGAGCCTGCAGCTACAGTAAGCACATACCACAAGCAAGCACTGCCCCCGCTGCACGCACATAAGGGCAGGTGTGTGCGACCAGCGGCACCTCGGACCGATTCTGCAGCACTTGGATTTCATTTAGATGCAAACCGGCGCCATCATGTTGTGGACAGCGACTCAAGTCTTCAGGAGATTCTCCACGTCGTCCGTGAGTGACGTTGCATTTGCTGCACCGTGGAATAAGTAGTGCATTTGAATCCTGTCATGCATTGAAATAATAATCACAGTGATAACAGTGGGCGGATGTGGTCTTGTTGACACAGTTAGGTTCGGTTCTGATTGACCATCAGCGAGTCATAGATCGTTTCTGCATCGGTGACTCTATAAAATGATGCTGAGTGCCACGTTAGGTCGCCTTCCTCTGCCTGGGCTCTGACTGGACCCGCCTCACTGTACAGAATCTGGACGAATTGCATCAGCGTGTGAGCTCCACACTGTAACTGTCACACAGCCAGCGGCTTAGTCAGGATCCTGCAGGGCTGACAGCAGCACAGTCCGCTCAGTAACTGCACTCAGTGAGGATGTGTCATGTTAGGACTGTTTTACACCACACGCGCTTTCATTTCCACACTGTTGTTTCAGAGATACAGTTCTTTGAAGGCATCACGACGCTCGTTGTAAAACGTAATGTAGCAACCACAGACGGCGCCTCCGTGCGCCTGTCGGCACCGTTAATTTAACCACCGGGAACCTGAAACCACCTTCCTTCATTCATGTGCTGCTACAGTCAGAAGGGACGGGGCTCTGGCTTACACTTGAACTCTACATGACACAGTGGTGCTGTCTGCCAGCACTGGTCTTCTCAGCACTGGTCTTCCCAGCGCTGGTCTTCCCAGCACTGGTCTTCCCAGCACTGGTCTTCCCAGCACTGGTCTTCCCAGCGCTGGCTTTAATGACCAAGCCAGGGGCGAACTTAGTGCTTGGAGGGCCCTGGGATAGAGAAGTGGGGCCCCTCACCTACTGGAAGTTTGTTTGTTTGTTTTTGCATTGCTAAATGTTAATGGTT
>OMLM01001989.1:11287-25788 GCA_900302695.1 Helostoma temminkii | reverse complement strand
CACCGTTAATTTAACCTCCGGCAACCTGAAACCACCTTCCTTCATTCATGTGCTGCTACAGTCAGAAGGGACGGGGCTCTGGCTTACACTTGAACTCTACATGACACAGTGGTGCTGTCTGCCAGCACTGGTCTTCCCAGCGCTGGCTTTAATGACCAAGCCAGGGGCGAACTTAGTGCTTGGAGGGCCCTGGGATAGAGAAGTGGGGCCCCTCACCTACTGGAAGTTTGTTTGTTTGTTTTTGCATTGCTAAATGTTAATGGTTAAAAAAAAAGGTAATAAATGGAAGCTAATCATTCACAAACACTAGTTAATAATTAGACCTGAATATGAATCACCAACTGTTTTATAATTGATTAGTCAGTAATGTGTCAGCCATTTTCTGTTTGCAGTTTATGAAACGTGAAGTTTAGCTGCTTTTCTTTGTGTCAGTCCTGTGGAAATGACACAAATAATATTTATTAATATTAGTAGATTTGTTATAATCGATGGCACTGCATATCAAACATAAAATCTGTGAAGGAACGTACAAAACAAGAATGTGCTGATGACACTGAAACTGAAAGCAGCTGCCATATCAACAAACCTTAGGAACCATGTACTAATATGTCAGCTGGGTGGGAGCAACCTTATAGGCCACTAATAAGTGGACATCCAACTGGTCAGTGGGTGGGGCGGTAAATTATGTTAGTCTGAATATATTTGAACTTAACTAAATAATTGCAGACAACATTATGTGGAACCCATAGACATGATCAGATGCTGGTTTTCGTCCCTGGTGATGCTCTACCAGACCATTAATACAGCTGCCTTCAGGTGCTGCTTGTTTTGGGGGTGTTTTGCCTTCAGTGAATAAAATGAAAGCCCAGCTGAATCCAGGTGTCCGTCCAATGAGTTCTGAAGGTCTGAAGAATCAGAACTGCTAGTATGTCACTTTAGAATACATCTTGCTGTTTTTGTCTGCGGTCACATAAAACAGATGCTAAAGGACTACCTTTCTTCCTAGCTAACACTGCCTTCACCTTGCTTCACAGAGGAATTGCTGTCCTTTAGATCATTCCATCATTTCTCCATACTCTCTCCGTCATTCTAAATTTTGGGAAAGAATTGTTCTGTCATTCTTTACAGTTTCAAATAGTCTTTTAAGACGTTTGATTTTTCTGGCTTCATCAGTGCAGTGACAGTTAATAACAGAGTCTAAATACAAATGGCACATTTAAATAAACTCTATACCATTTACTTGCTTACTTGCTTGAATAAAGTAAGAAGAAAATATCACACACCTGGCTGTGGAACAACTGTGCAGCTAATTGTCCAATAACCTTTGATTCACTGTGACCCTTAAATTCACTGTTCATTTCAAATCCATTGTGATAAACGTTATTACTACACGTTCGTCACTCTGACAAACTGACCAGATAATACTTCAAGTCATTTCAATGCATGAGCTAGTCTGGTATTTACACTGTGTGTGAAAAAGACTAATACTTTCTTTGCTCCTGTTGCAGCATTATTACCAGAACAAACTAAAACTAGCTATTATTGGCCAGAGCTTGTTTGGCCAAGAGGTGTACTCCAACCTGAGGAAGCACGGTCACAAGGTGGTGGGTGTGTTCACAGTTCCTGACAGGGATGGCAAGGTTGACCCCCTAGGTGAGTTTACTCTGCTTCCCTCTTGTTTGCATGTTGATTCTCTTTGCACCCACAGACTGCGGACGGACTTCCCGATGCGTCAGTTACTGTTACTGATGTGTTACTATATACCAACTGACTCACACTAAGCATTTTGAAGAAGTTTATTTGATCCCTAGAGTCTGTGATTCTTCACTTTGGTCCATTGCATTTTTTTTATATAGATTTTACACAGCATCCCAATGTTTTTTTGCAATTGGGATTGTACAAAAAATGCCCCATACACCTAAAATGAACTGCAGAGTTGGTGCTATTTCTACATTTTTCCCTGTGTAAATACAGCGCTACACTACTGCATTACTAAAATGCAGTAGATAAATATTTTGTAATGGATTTGTCCGAAAATACTGTAGTAAAGACAAAACATCTTAGATGTGAGGGCCTGTGATGATTCTGTGTCCTCACTATGGGCCATCAGAGGCCATTGCTGTGGTTGAGGTGTGTAAACTCAACAGTGCTCCTGGACAAAGACGGGCCTTTATCCTGCGTTAGCTGTGGGTTAGTGGCTCCATTGTCTGTGCAGGGAGAGGCCTCAAATGGCCCAGAGATGCAGCACCGAGGTGAAACACTGGCAGTCAGGCTGCGCAGCCTTTCCATGAAGCAGCATTATGATCCTGAAGATCAACATGATCATCATCATTAGTTGTCTCAACAAGCCAACATCCTTTCATGATTAAGTATGAAGATGTTTGTACATCACCTGCCAGAGGAAGGACTTCCTGTATTCCACAAGAAGTCCAAAGCCATCACTCTGCTGTCAGACATCATCTTTGCTTTCTGAACTGTAGTAAATGATGATAAACTCTCCTCTTCTTTCAGCGGTGGCAGCGGAGAAAGACGGGACGCCTGTGTTTAAGTTTGCACGGTGGAGGATCAAGGGGAAACCTATTCCGGAGGTGGTGGATGCCTACAAAGCGGTGGGTGCTGAGCTCAACGTCATGCCCTTCTGCTCCCAGTTTATCCCCATGAACATCATCGACCACCCTAAGCATGGTTCCATCATCTACCACCCGTCCATCCTGCCCCTGCACAGAGGAGCCTCAGCCATAAACTGGTGGGTTTCACTTTTTGTGCAAAGAATACACATTTATCAGTAATACAGTATAGAATTATTAGCTTTTTAGCACTTCTGTGTGTCTGTTTTCTTATCTCTCCCTGTTGCTAGTCTGTCTCTCCTCCACCCTCTCTGTTATCACAGGGTGTCAGTGTCAGTATGATTCCAACTGTAATATGTTTTCTTTGAGACAGACCCTGGTCTTCATGGAAAACTGTCCATCTGTCTTCCTCAGCCCCCCCTCACTGATCCTGCTCTATTGGCTCAGATCTTGGAGCTGTTATAACACAGCTCCTAAGGTTTGTTTCATTGTGTATGTGTGTCACCAGGACCCTGATCCATGGTGATAAAAAAGCTGGCTTCACAGTGTTCTGGGCTGACGATGGACTGGACACTGGGCCGATCCTGCTGCAGAGGGAGTGCGCTGTCGAGCCCAACGACACAGTGGACACACTCTACAACCGATTCCTCTTTCCAGAGGGCATCAAGGCCATGGTAACCTGGAATATGATCTTTTTGGGAGAATCAGTCCTGTTGAAGTATAATCAGGAGCACATGAGACACTAACATTGCTTCTTGGTGCAGGTGGAGTCAGTGCAGTTCATCGCTGATGGAAAGGCCCCACGAATTCCTCAGAAAGAGGAAGGAGCCAGTTATGAAGGCATTCAGAAGAAGTCCAATGCCAAGGTGAGAGGTCTCGCTCTAGACAGCAGACCAAAGTCAAGTACTGTATTGTGTACTTTTAATTATTATAGTTGAGTAGAGATGGGCTGGGCCAAATAACCTCATGTCTTTCATCTAGGCAGGCTGGCTCTGGGTTATTTAAACATTCCACATCCATTTAACCCTAGACATTATTAATGTTGCTTTATCATCAGATCTTATTATCCAACGTGTTTCCTAATGTAATTTTATTAATTTTAGAGGTTAATTGATTATTAGAAACTGAAAACTGTTCTTCTGTAGAGTAGTTTGGCATCTGGAGCGTCAACAACTGTGGGTTTGATTACAGACACAAAATGGCCAGAAATACTGAGAGAGAACACTATCCAGTAGTTGTTCAGGGAAGAAGCAGTCGGATGATACTCTGTCTGTAATATAATGTCCAGCACAGTCACTACATCTCAAGCCTGTGGAGCTGTTGGAGCAGCTTGATTGTGTGGTAATAAGTGAACCATTCCAACCTGTGGGAGCTGCTTCAGCTTTCAGATTAGCTTAACACATTGACAGCTGGAAGCTGTGCACAGCTGCATTCTGTGATGAAAGCAAAGTTTGAAGAACACAACGATTATTTTTAATTGAAAATCTAATGCTTGGATCCACCCTGTCAGTGACTGTGCTTCCTCTTCACGTGGCTGCATTTTCTATTCAGACCCCTTTTTATGTGTGTTTTTAATGGAAAACAAGGACATTTGAGTGCTAGCTTTACTAAATATTGATTCTGTAAATATTAATACAGCTGATTAGTGTATCCATTACATGATCACATCATCATAGTAGATAGTGGGGCTGTTAACTCAGTCTTTAAATAGATGTGTCTGAATTGGAATCACAGACTAACTTACACACAGGATAGAAAAAAGACTTGGATAATGGACAGTTTACACTGAAAGCAACATTTTACTTAAGCAGTTGGTGTGCTGCTCAGTTCATACAGTTAACAATATGGAAATTTACCATCTAATTTTACTGCAACCATGATGTTGGCAGCGAGTTTAAACATGCTATTATTAGTGCAGAGGGTTCAGTGTTATTTTCCACCAGCCAGCTGTTGGGCTTGCCTCTCGTTCTCAGAAATGAGTGACAGGGTGTTAAATTGAATCTGCTCCTTTGCCACGCTGACTCCAACTTGTTTCCATGTCCCAGATCGACCTGACCCAATCGGCCGAGGCCATTCACAACTGGATCCGCGGCCACGACAAAGTTCCCGGTGCCTGGACTGTCATTAATGGTCAGGTGTGTCACAATGGTCTGGAATTTTATTTTTAAAAGCATGGCATACAAAGATTTTAAAAGTCTCTAATTTCACACAGTGAAATTAGCTTAACACGTGAACACAAAGTTGAAGCTTTTCTGTGTGTTTCCACTCAGCCTGTGACCCTGTATGGCTCATCTTTGTTTGGGGGGTCTGCACCAGCTGGTCAGCCTCTGGAGATCGAGGGGGCGTCCCAGCCTGGCTTGATCACCAAGAACGGACTCATCCTGTACGGAGCTGATAAAAAAGCTGTGAGTGTGTCTATAGTTTGTTGTACCCCAAAATAATCAGAGCAAAGCAGAGTAGAGCTGGACCTCATAATGCTGAATGGTGCTGGATTATAGTCAGAGTTCGCTTGTGTTCGCTTTTTCTGCTCATAACCTGCTGGTGTACTTTATCCAGTCTGTGTCTGATCCACAGCTCCTGGTGAAGAACCTGCAGTTGGAAGATGGGAAGATGATCCCTGCTTCTAAATACTTCTCACATGGAGAAAGCTCCAGTGTGGAGCTGACTGATGACGAGAAGAAGATGGCTGAGGAGATCAGGGCAAGTAAACTGTTTTACCGTAGAAGCCGAATCCTTTTCACCTGGTGTGTGGCTTTCAACGTGACAACAGCGTTGAATACTTGATAATGTTGAATGTTTATTTCATCATAGAACATATGGAAGGGCATCCTCAGCAATGTCCCAGCCATTGAGGACACCACTGACTTCTTCAAGTCTGGAGCTGCCTCCATGGATGTGGTCAGGTGAAGAAGGCAGACGGTGCAGCAAATGGTTTTCAGGATTTTTGACTCCATAAGTCTGATTGAGCTGAAACCTCACATCTTTATGATCTCATATAAAAGTAGTTTCTCAATGGGAATCGACAGTTAACCTGGAAAAAAAGGTCAACATTAGTGAGGTGTTGTGTCTGTGTCCAGGCTGGTGGAGGAAGTAAAGCAGAAGTGTGCTGGCGTGCAGCTGCAGAACGAAGACGTGTACATGGCCACCACCTTCCATGATTTCATCCAGATGTTCGTCCGCAAGCTGAGAGGGGAGGACCAGGAAGAGGAGCTGGTCATCGACTATGTGAGTCTGAGCCCCGGATGGACCCAAAATTTCTCTTCATTGTATAAGATATATAGTATAAGTAATTGAATTGTATCCAGGTGACCAAAGAAGTGAACGACATGACGGTGAAAATGCCATACCAGTGTTTTATCAATGGCAAGTTCGAGGATGCAGAAAACGGCAAGACCTACGACACCATCAACCCTACCGATGGATCAGTGAGTGATGCCAATGCATGCATACACAGAGAGAAACTGTAGAAGACTGGTTCAGTCCACAGGTGGACTATGTGTGACCACTGCATCCTTCATCTAGGTGATCTGTAAGGTGTCCTATGCCTCAGTGGAGGATGTGGACCGTGCTGTGGCAGCTGCCAAAGAAGCTTTTGATAACGGCCCCTGGGGCAGAATGAACCCCAGAGACAGAGGAAGTCTGCTTTACAAGTAAGTTATTATACTTATATATAGCGCACTTCAAATATTAAAGTCAAGACCTTCCAGCCTTACAACAAATCCCCCTTGAGCAAACACTGGGAGGCAGTGGAAGTCAGAACCAGGCTCAGTGTAGGCAGCCATCTTCCTCGACTGGTTGGGCTGAGTGGGAAATAGAAATAAGAAGAGCAAACTGTAGCAAGCAGACAAAAGGTGATTGGTGAGAACTTCAGAACTTGCCCAAGAATCAACATGTTTTTAAGTTTTTCTCAGTAAAAAGTGATCCAGTGATCCAGTGATATGTATCTGTGTATCTATGAGCACGCTGCTAACAGGAGCTGCTAAAAGCCAGTTCAGTAAACTCACCATCCAACAGGCTAAAAGCAACAGCAGTCGCTTCAGAAAGTTTTCAGTCTTACATGTTTTGCACACTGTGCTGTAAGTTAAATCTGAATGTAATGGACATAAATCCAGGCTCCAGGACAGACTTATCCAAGAGGAACCTACTGCTATAATAACAGCCTCCTGTCCCTAAGCTTTCTGCTTTTAAAGCTCCTCTCAGAATCCATGGTGTCTCACCTCCTCCCTCCAGGCTTGCAGACCTGATGGAGCAACACCAGGAGGAGCTGGCCACCATCGAATCTATCGACTCAGGGGCTGTATACACGCTGGCCCTCAAGACCCATGTGGGCATGTCCATCCAGACCTTCCGTTACTTTGCCGGCTGGTGTGACAAGATACAGGTAGGTCTGTGTTTAAAACAGTTACCTGTAGCTTCATGAACATACAAAGTTGATTAAAACACCGGAGACACCTGCCTCTGTTTGTTGTCAGGGCAAGACTATCCCCATCAACCAGGCCAGACCCAACCGCAACTTGACCTTCACAAAGAAAGAACCTCTGGGGTAAATCCACGTGTTGTCAGTCTTTGTTTATGTTCAGTTACGTGTGTGTTTTACTGAGTGCAGAGCTGTGTGTGGTTTTTCTGTGACAGTGTGTGTGCCATAATCATCCCGTGGAACTACCCGCTCATGATGCTGGCATGGAAGAGTGCCGCCTGCCTCGCAGCTGGAAACACACTCGTGCTTAAGCCTGCACAGGTGACCACACCACAGCACACAGTGCAGCCTAATCCCAACCGGGTGAACAGGTGCTGAGCTTCTGTGTCGTGTATTTCTATGTTTCTACAGGTCACTCCACTGACAGCACTGAAGTTTGCAGAGCTTTCAGTGAAAGCTGGAATTCCAAAAGGAGTCATCAACATTTTGCCAGGCTCAGGTAATGAACGCAAATGCAGTGAGTACATACTGTATAATAAAAGACAAACTGTTTCAGTCTCTAACCCCCGTTCCTGAACCCTTTCTCTCCTCCAGGCGGCATGGTGGGACAGCGTCTATCTGAGCACCCGCACATCCGCAAGCTGGGCTTCACCGGCTCCACACCTATTGGCAAACAGATCATGAAGAGGTAGGACCCCCAAAACCACGCTGCTAGTTGATCTGAGGTAACTGTCAGAAAACATTTGACGATCTTCCTGTGTGATTTTCTGGTGCAGCTGCGCGCTGAGTAACCTGAAGAAGGTTTCTCTGGAGCTGGGAGGGAAGTCGCCTCTCATCATCTTCAGCGACTGTGACATGGACAAGGCTGTTCGCATGGTGAGAGAGCACAGTCAGCTTTCTCAGTTTAAGATGGTTTGAATTGAACATATAATTGTAGTTAACACTAAGCTAATCTAGAATAACTGACAGATTAACAGCTGAAGCCAGAGATGTGTCTGTTATCAGTTACATGTTCACATCTTGGAGTACTTTTTTATGCAGATGCTTACGTACAAACACAGTTAAGTTAAACAGTAATAGGAATGTTGGCTAAGACATTATGTTTGTGTGTGTGTGTGTGTGTGTGTGTGTGTGTGTGTGTGTGTGTGTGTGTGTGTGTGTGTGTGTGCTGCACCGCAGGGCATGAGCTCTGTGTATTTCAACAAAGGTGAGAACTGCATTGCTGCTGGACGTCTGTTTGTGGAAGAGTCCATACATGATGAGTTCATCAGCCGAGTGGTGAGTGAGTCTAGTCAGTGACACCTCCCTCCTACAGGTATAATCCAGTACATTTCAGTGTGTTTTTCCATAACTCTGGGGGCCTCATTAGGAGAAACTGTCTATTAATATAACACAGCCCATAATGCAATTTCATAATCTGGGCAGGAAATAAAACTGTATCTCTGCTCTCTCCCTCTAAGGTGGAAGAGATCAAGAAGATGAAGATTGGAGACCCTCTGGATCGCTCCACAGACCACGGCCCACAGAATCACAAAGCCCACCTTGACAAACTGCTGGAGTATTGCAACATCGGAGCAAAGGAAGGGGCCACACTGGTGTACGGAGGCAGACAGGTTGACAGGCCAGGTAGAACACCTGTGGAGCCATAACCAACAACAGCACCATGTCTGTAGCAAATGGATCTCAGTCTAAACGTAGTCACACACCCAAAACAGGAAGCAGTGATGAAGGATAAGAGCTCATAGAACACCTGCGACATCTGGGGCATTTCAGGGTGACATGGTGATGCAGTGGTTAGCACTGAAGGTCCTGGGTTCAATTCCCAGGGTTGGCCAGAGTCTTTCTGTGTGGAGTTTGCATGTTCTCCCCATGTTAACTGGAGACTCTAAATTGCCCGTAGGTGTGAGAGTGTCAAGGGTTGTTTGTCTATATGTGGTCCTGCAATAGACTGGTGACCTGTCCAGGGTGTACCCTGCCTCTCACCCACATGACAGCTGGAATAGGCTCCAGCACATCTGTGATCCCTACGAGGACTAAGCGGTTCAGAAAGTGGATGGATGGATTAGGGCATTTTGTGTTTTTAGCTAACAAACCAGCTAACAAAGTACTCGTCAGACACTTGTACAGCTATGATTATGATTATGATTATTATGATTAGCATTTAAATAAAAATACACATAATTAAAGCAATATTTCCACATTGACAGATTTTGCTCATCCTTGGTGTTTGGGTTTAGCATATGAAAAAGTGGAGAAAAGTGATTTTTAGAATGATGTAGCGTTAGCAGCGTTAGCAGCGTTAGCATCTGGAAAATTCTAAAATTCGGTTTAGTAGGATGGGAAAGCTTTAAGAAAGTTTTTATATGTATTTTGCTGTGCTAAACTAGAAAGACCAAGATCTTTTAAACTGCAGTGAAGTGATGTTCCTCACCTAGTTTAGTGCTCCTGCAGTTATAAAAATACACTTTTCACCGGAACCAAAGTGTAATTATTAATGAGAAGTATAAACTACAATCATATTTTGGGTGGACGTCACTGCTCTGCTGTTCTATGGTCAACTAAGCCATTAGCTAGCTGTGGAGGAGAGCATTCACCAAGCTTTAGCATTACACTGCACCACAGTTAGCATCAGCTAGCCATCTTTACAGTTATATTCTTCTCTTAGGTTTTTTCATGGAGCCTACTGTGTTCACTGATGTTGAGGACCACATGTTCATCGCCAAAGAGGAGTCCTTTGGCCCCGTCATGGTGGTGTCAAAATTCAAAGATGGGTATGTCATGAAAAGAGCATCTCGCATCAGTGCTGTCGTACAATTCGAGTCACTAACCCGTAGCTTGTGTCCTCTTCTGTGTCCACACTGCAGCGATGTGGACGGTGTGCTGCAGAGAGCCAACGACACAGAGTATGGTCTGGCCTCGGGCGTGTTCACCCGCGACATCAACAAGGCCATGTACGTGAGCGAGCGGCTGGAGGCGGGAACAGTGTTCATCAACACCTACAACAAGACGGATGTGGCTTCACCTTTTGGAGGCTTCAAGCAGTCCGGCTTTGGCAAAGACCTTGGTGAGTGAAGGCACAGAGTGTATGACTGTAGATGTGAATGTGCATTGACCATTACAACACTGGTTTATTATGTGATCCACAGGGGAGGACGCTCTCATGGAATACCTCAAGACCAAAGCTGTGACCGTGGAGTACTGAGGCACCGACTTAACCAACTCCGACCCACCTGGCAGGAACTATCTCGTCCGTCTGCTTCAGACATCCAGCTTCATTCAGCGCTGCTCCTGGACCACAGTCTCTTAGATCACTGTGTGAGCTTTACATCAGAGCCCTGAAGTGGACTCTGCTTGGCCTGACTGCAGCCGAGCTCATTGTGCTGTATTAGAAAGATTTCAGCTCCATAAGTGCGTTTTACATTAAAACGCACTCACAAATTTCCACTTGAAACCGTTTGTTATCAATAAGGATTAATTTAATTTACTAAGTCAGAAAACATAAAAATCATGTCTTTCTCAGTCGGTGATGCTGCCTTCACCATTCCTAAAATGTTTTTAATATATTTGTTGACTCTACATTGAGTTCCATAGCAGGAAAAAGATGAATTAGTTAATGATATGTATGATACTTTTTGGTTATGTATCAAGTAAGTCTTTTTGATTGAAAAAAAGGTTTGTACGGCTGTAAAACAGTGTCCCATCATGATCTAGTGAGCCATTTTAATTTTATGTACATTGTATCACACACACTCTTATTGTTTACATCAACCTGTTTTTTGTAATTATTTTTAGTAAGAGAGGTAAAACGTAGGATTGGATATATTTTTGACCTTTCATTTGTCAGGTAGAAGACGACTATATGCTCCAACACACACTACATGTAGTCTCACTAATGAGAACAGGCTGTGAAACTAGTTTTATATTTGACCCGTATTGTCAGTGATGGCAGTAAGGGCTGGGTGTTTTCATGAGCGCTATTTTTCACTTTGGTGAATAAAGTTTAGATTGAACTTTACTGTGTAATTATGCTTTTATTTTGACACTACACCGACATTCTGCAAAACTTGAAAATAATAAAAATTCTCGGAGGGTCAAAACATTCACACAACATTCTGCAGGGAGTTTGGCCTATTGATCCACTGAGTCATGTTTGCAGACCTAATAGCGCTGACTCGTTTTATACATATTTTATTTTGGGTTAAGGTCAGAGATCTGTCGTGGCCACTCCAACACTTTTACTTTGTTGACATTAAGCCAAGGATCAGATCATTGTCCTGCTGAAAGCTTCATCTGTACGCCAACGTTTTTTCCTGGCTGATGCCGTTCATTTTATAAAGTTAGCGCTTGTTGCAGCAAAACAAGTTGATACTGCCACTTGATGCTGACAACACAGATATGTTGGCGTTTTTGATCATTTGTTGCTCATTCGCTAACTTTAGGCTTTTCATGCTTCATACTAGCTTGATCATTATGTTACATGTGTGAGAGGCACATATACTGCATATAGTATATATACTGTATAAATGTAGTTTAAAATAGGGTATTTTGTTCTGTCAGGGGTAAATATGTATATGTATGTAGAATGAACTACTGTTTCTATAATTGCGGTTAAAACTATACATAACTACCAAGGCCATTGTATCATAACTCATCTGTGGTCTTACAAGGTTAACAAAGTCACATTTACATTAACTGATCAATACTAGCTATCAGAGAATTATCACCTTCCTCCACTTTATATGATAAATCTGCTGCCATTCTCAACACTGCTTACAATCACCTACCAGTGTTACCAGACCAATTAATCGTTTTTTTTCCAAACCCTTTTTATTTGTAAGAGGAAGAATGTGGTAGATCTTATTTCCCTCATTTTTTAAGTATGCATATGTATTTCTTGTTGGTGTCAGATCTACAATCCTGCACTCTGCCAATGAACAGCATCTGGTGGTCCCGTCACAAAACCAAAAATCGCTTGCAAAGCTCCTCAGCTCTGTGGTCCCACTATGGTGAGCAACTCTGCAAGGTCAGCAGCCTCAAAAAGAAAACTTTCTCGCACTTACATCTTATGAAACGGACACTCGTCTTCTGATAGTGCTCTGCTTTAAGCTTTTCTCCCCGACTTAGATTGTTGCTGCTTTGTACCTCACTTGTTAGTCGCTTTGGATAAAAGCGCCTGCCAAATGACTAAATGTATAAAGATGTATTATTACATCTATAGATAAAGATAGAAAATGTGTTGTTGGGCGAACTGACACAAAATGCACAAATAAGAACACAGCTGTAAATAAATTACAGTTTAAAACAGAATTTCCACAGAAGTGCACACTCACATATTCATTTATTTGCAGCTGTTGTCAGGACAAGTTTATCAGTCCAATCAGCAAAAATGTAACTAACAACAGACACAAATCGCATTTCTCTGATCAGGATCAGTTCATTAAAAAAGGGCACTTTATTAGGCACATCACCTTATTGATTCATTCAGACAATCACATTGAAGCAGTTTATTACATAACAAGTTCAGTTGCTGGAAGACGAATGTGATCTCATTCTGCTGGACTTGTAGAGTGGACTGACTGTTGTTGGCACAAACACCACACACGAAAAAATATATATATATATATTTTGAGTCCACAAACATCCAGTGATTATCAGCTCTGTGGGCAAAAACAAGATAGTAACATAATGTGGGCAAAAACAAGATGGTAACATAAGATGATCCAGACAGAGGACCACACCACGGTACATGAGGCTGCTCCTGGTGGTGTACTGGGTGTGGGCCCTGGTGTAACTGGTGTTACTGCTGACCAAGTTCAACCGCTGATAGCCACAGTCTGTCATCTCCTAATGACTACTTCCAGCTTGAAAACACTCTCTGTGTCCTGGCACATATGGATGTGGCAGAGTGTGTGCGGAGTGGTGTGTTTACCGTTTCCCTTGTGAAAGTTGTGGTGTGAAAACAGAGGCCAAAAACAAGGTGATCCACAGTAGTATGACTAAACACAGGTACAGCCTGGATGAGGTAATGACAGCTTGTTGCTTCTTGCTCCAAAGGCACCTGTGCAACTATCACCTCTCTGTGCTGTCCTCAGGTCTGCTTACACCTGCGAGCCTTCAGTTCAGGTACAGAGGTTTTCTTATTGTTATTTTATACACATCACCTCGGGGGGGAAAAAACACGGCTAAGTGTCTGTGCAACTGTTCTTCTACTCCCCCTTTTGGTCCAGAACCTGGATGTTTGCTTTCTTCTTTTTGCCTTTGTCTCCTGGTAGTATGAGGTTCTGCTCCGTGATCTCACGCTCGTCATCAGAGTCCGATTCCTCCTCAGAGTCAGACAGACCCTCTTCGTCTTCCGAGTTGCTCTCTGACCCGCTGAGCTCCACCAGTGCTACATCCTGAGGAAAAGAATACACTTAATGACTCATTCGCAATAAACAAATGTTTTAGTTGCTGTACATACATACAGCAATACATACATTAGGATGTATTAGTCTCACATACCATCTCTATGACCCTCTGCACTTCCTCCACGTTCTCTATGTCAAAGTGTCCAGCAGGAGCCTCTTCCATCTGCTGCTTCAGTTTCTCATTGGCCTCGGCCATCTGAGGCAGGAAGCTCTGCAGCCGCTCCAACACTGATGAGAAACAAAGCATGAATCGTATGTCTGTCTCAAAACCTTTTGTTGTTGTAAATAAGCAATGGTAAATTAATAATAAACAATTCAGGGAAGTGACATTGGCTCGCACCACTGCTTCTTGGAACTCTCTCCGTCTGCAGGGAACCACCAGTCCTTGGCTTGAGGAGAAGCTTCTCACTGAAACCTGTCAGCACATCAAACAAGTTCATTCCACATTCTAGCAGTCAACAAGATTTAAAGGGCTACTTCACCAGTTTTTAACATGGCTTGGTTCTAGTTGTGGGTGCGCTTATATGACATCTGAATATATAAACTCCTCCATCTGACATCATCTAACCTGGAATGTTTGCTCCAGATGAAGTTAAAACACAGCTCGAGCCTCAGTAATGACTTACGTGTACATTTAAAAAAAACTTAACAAACTTACATTAGGATTATTAAAGGTTTTACATGATTGTGGTTAAGTGTAGTGTCTAACAACACATTTCAAACTTTAAATATCTGTTCTAAAAGTTTAGGTTGTATTTGTCAAAGACCTGACGTTTTGATACCAGAGAATATCTTCATAATATTAAATAAACTCATTAGTTTTCCATAACTCCTGAAATGTTTTAGCTGTGTGAAACACTTCCAGAGTTGGTTCTCACTCACTCACTCACTCACACAGACACACACACAGACACACACAGACACACAGACAGACACAGACACACACACACACAGACAGACACACAGACAGACACACACACAAAGAGACAGACATACAGACAGACAGACGCACGCACGCACGCACGCACGCACGCACGCACGCACGCACGCACACACACACACACACACACACACACACACACACACACACACACACACACACACATGATG
>OMLM01001989.1:1067-11267 GCA_900302695.1 Helostoma temminkii | reverse complement strand
ATTTTGTGTAGATGTTAACTGTCAGTGTGACATTGGGTTATTATGAGTCATGTCCTTGCAGCATAGCCATGGAGGACAAGAGGGCTGCAAAGAGCACACACACACACACACACACACACACACACACACACACACACACACACACACACACACAAATTTCAACAGACTACAGTGGAACTCTTCAGGACACAGATACTAAAAGACATATATTATTGAACTAACTCATGTACATAGACGTTTGAGTACAACGACAATTTCGCATTAGCTAGCTTGGCGTTAGCTAATTTTTCAGTGTAGCTTCATTACAGTTATTTTCATTGAGCATTTCTCTTCTAACTGCTACGTTTAAAATAATAATCCATACCGCCTCCGTTGCCACATGACAGCAAAGCCTGTGAACTCGTTTTCTTCACGTTTAACTCCATTTCTGAGGCGACGCGGTTATGTTTTCATCAACATGTGTGCGACTGGCAAAAGCTACATCCGGGTCAAAGGTAATCAGGAAATTACTCCAGCCACGATTGACACAGCGCCCTCTATTGTTTACAAACGAATGAATGGCAATATGAACACTATAAACAAGTAGACACATCTTTAAGAGTTGATATGATTAAGTTTAGTGGTGAATTTAATTAAGTGTTTAGGCTTTTTAGAGATAAACTCTGCGGCTGCGCACTACAATTAGATGTAAAAGTGTGCGTCTGGCTTCCAATGAGGTCTCACTCTCATTCTTTAATTACCGCGAACAGTCAATCAAGGTACACTCAAATTAACTTGTCTAGACTAAAGACAATGTTTACATCGACAACTTTAATCAAGCTGGTCTCCCCTAACCCTTAACAGAATACGCGGCAAAGATAATAGACGAATAAACGTGCGCCTTTGTAGGTTACAACCACCGCAAGAACAGAGTCGTTCATCTACCCTTCATAGACGATCTTTGGCTCTGTTTTCTGTGACGCGACTTACTGTGTGTCAGAAGAACAGCAGCTTTACTTCTCGGGGAAATGTCGCTGCATCGAAAACGGTAACTTATCGAAAAGAAGAAAATGTGGTGACAACTACAGTAAGTTATACTCTATTGTTATACGCGCTAAGTAACTTTCACCGCTATTTTCTCCTGCTTAACGTACAAACAACATTTTCTTGTTGTTTTTATAGAGCTAGCTAACGTAGCAATGTTGGCTAACATAAACATTTAGCCATATTTTCGTGTTTAGCAAACGTATCATTAAATATTAGCTTGTGTTGTAAGGACGCTTTAAACCAGACTGTTATCGTTATATACAGCGGTGCTTTAAACTGAGAAGGAAACAGACAGGTACTGTGGAGGCCCCAGAAATGATGTAGTGCAGTTTGAAGGTGGGTGAATTAAGTTATAAACTGGGTTCTTTAAATGCTGGCGATAACTGCTTGTTCAGAAAGACGCAGAAATAGATGATTTATTCACTCTGAAAATGTCTTCATGTGCCGATAACGGAGCGTGCTCCTTCCTGCTTTGCTTTCACTTTGACGTCAAACTCCAGCATAACTAAAGCTATAATCATTCAGCTTTGTTAGCTTTAGGAGGTTATTACAGTGGTAAGATAAAGTACTGGTACTGTTTGCACTTTCCCGGTTTTCTGCATTGATGTTAAGGGTCATAGTCTTGCTGCATCAAACAGCTTCTTCTGAGCTTCAGCTTGCAGACAGACACTCTGACGTTATCTTGTGTTACACCTTGGTGAAGTTGAGAATTCATTTCCCCTCCACAGTAACAAGATGTTCAGGTTCAGAGGCAGCACAGCAGTACCAAATTATGATGCTCCCTCCACCGTACTTTACTGTTGGGTTGATGTTATTATGTTAATTCATGTTTCCCCTTTTAACCCAGACATGGTGCTGTGAACAATCAAGTTTGGGTTTAGCACTAAACATGAAAACATTAAGCCAGTGGTGAAGCACTGTGGAGGCAGCATCATGCTTTGAGGCTCCTTTGCTGCATCGGATCTGGACAGCTTGCCATCGTAGAGCAGAACAAGAATCCCCAAGTTCATCGTGGTATCATACAGGGCATAAATGCAGAGATACTGTGTGTGACATGAATAGATGCATTCACACCAGACATCCTGAGAATGGTGTGAATGGTTCGCGTTGTGCAGGAAGTGTTTGGTTGTGGTTATTGCTGCCAAAGCTGGTGTAACCAGTTATTAAAACATTGAGTCTGTTCCTCAAATGTTGCTGATCAATTTATGCAGAAAATCAGGAAATTGCAAACAGTGCCATGACTTTTTCTTATTACTGTATCCCAACATTGCTTTGTGAACAGGCACAAGCCGTTCCTAGTGAGAATGAAAATGTGTTGCTCTTATAACCAGTTCCTCATGTGGTAAAACTGCATTGATTTCTTAAAGGTTCTTCTGTAAATAATTAGAGACTAACAACAAACTCTCTGTTCTTTGTGTTTTCTGCCAGACCGATGAGTCCATGAAGTCAGATTTTGACATGGATGCTGCACCTGAGCCACTGTAAACCAGCTTTACTTCGTATTACAAGACACGTCCTCAGACTGGATGACAGGAGATGAGACACTGCAGCCCTAGACCACATCATGAATATGCAGAGCTTTGGGGGAGCTATAGGGGAGTCCCTGGGCTCTAGTCTGACAGTGCGTATGAGTGGAGCAGGTGGTGGGTGGAGTTCTCTCTCCCTGAAACCTGTTTCCTCTGGACGACTCGCCTCTTTCTTCCAAACCATGGTTCCCACTGGTTACACCAAGCTGCAGGAGGAGCGACTAACCATGGTAGACCTTGGAGCAAAACCTGACGTGGGCTCACTCCAGAACGGCTACAGGCAAGAGACATCTCACATAGAAGGACGACGGCACACGGACCGCGCCTCTCGGTCTTCTGTGACTTTATCTGACTGTGGAGAGGAAGGCTACTCAGAAAAAGAACCCATGCTGGCTGAAAGGAGGCTCTCCGGGGCAGAGGCAGATGAGGAGAAGGAGGAGGACAAGGAGGAAGTGGAAAGGCATGGATCTCCTGTGCAGAATATGCCGAAGGAGTCACTGCTGGCTATGGTACTGCAGATTCTGGTGCCCTTCTTTCTAGCTGGATTTGGAACTGTATCTGCTGGAATGGTGCTAGATATTGTGCAGGTAAGCTGAGTGACAATACAGCTATTATTCAGTCAGCATCCAGCTCAAGCCAGTGTGGAATTAAAGGCTCAGTCTGGGGTTATTTTTGTCATTGTGGCCATTGTTTAACCAATAGTGATAATATTCTCAGTAAAGTAACTACTGAGATGTGTAATCACAGCGTCATCATTAGAACAAAACTTAGGCAAAAACACAACCAGACAGTTAATGCAATGCAATGCTTAACCACTTTATTTGGATGTCAAACTAAAACTGAGCACAGTTAAAATCCTTCATTGCACCAGAACGTTGGGCCTCATTTGTCAACTGTCTCTAATGAAGATTCAGACTTTCACTAGTGTTTGCTTCTTTGAGAGAATTTCCACACATTTCCCAACATTTTGCGGGAAAAAAAATCTTGATATTGTATTTTTTGTCAATTCCATAGTTAATATAAAGGGCTCTAACATATGATAATATTTTTTACAATAATTATTTTACAAATGATAATGGTCTTTTGACACTAAAAATACTATACTAGCACTTCAAGTCACATTGTAAAACATCACCATGAAACATGATGCTGCACTTACACTTCATTAGAGCCAGCTATTGAGCAGAATCATACCCCAAGCCAAACATCTGATTTGCAATTGTAAACTGAAATTATACTTAAAGTACAGGTCGTCACAAACTGCTAAAGAACAGTGTGAAACACACAGTAATTAAGGTGCTCAGGTGAGTTTTCAGGTAAACAACAGTTTTGTCTACATCCACACACACACACACACCCCTATTCCCTCACACTTACCAAACAGTCAGTCCAGGTACCAGGCATGTGTATCACATCAAAGGCCATTTACTAGCATTTGACAGCACAGGTAAAAGTTAGTAAGTGGACTTTGAATCAAGAATCAATGAAGGAAAGAAAGTGAAAAAGGTTTCTCCCGCATCTTGTTAAAGCTAAGTTCACTTTATAATAATTGAGTCTTGATCTTCACGGCATTGTGAAGGTGATTTGGTGATTGACGTGTCAAACCCACATTTACATCTGTTGAACTCATATTAATTCACACCTTATACGGATTACTGCCAAGATTTGATGTTTCTTCACTTTTCAGCACTGGGATGCGTTCCAGTACATCACAGAGATCTTCATCCTGGTTCCTGCTCTGCTCGGCCTCAAGGGAAACCTGGAAATGACTCTGGCCTCCAGGCTGTCCACAGCGGTGAGACAAACGCACTATCAGCGTGATGCACTACCACGGACGTAGTAAACAAACTCATCCAATTTATTTTTTATCTTCTACAGTGGAAACATTTCAGCACTAAGTAAGCAGTGGAAATAAACTCTTTTAAAAAGTGATGATGTAGTAAACAGTGGGCTTGCTTGGCTGGAGAGCTGTCCTCTCCTATATTCCAATAGTCAAATTTTCAGCTGTGTGGTGGACAGAAAACATCTTTTTTTTAATTTTGTTGTCAAATGAAATAAGTTGCCTTGAAAAGTGTCTTGTTACCTCTGTGAATGGTATGCTACATGTATAATGACATTGGGTGGGGGTGTTTTGTTTGTGCAGAGTTAAGTTTTTGCGGTAGTGTCTCATGCCCACAGACTAACACTCTCACGATGCATAGTTGTCACTCTCTGTGACAAACTGCACAGCCATTACACTCTGTCATTACAGCTCTGACGTAATATCCTCTGTCATGTGAAGTGAAGAAGAAAACAAAATACTATATTACAGAACTTGTTTGTTAGTGCATCTTTTTTTAGTTGAAGTTGTAATTTTGTGTCTTAAATTGGGAGGTGGGATGGGCTGCTGCAACCAGGCAAACTGGACAGTCGGGTGCCAAAGTTGCTTCTCCATGTGAACTATTCACAGCAAGTGGTGCACAAAGGGAAGAGCAGTGAGGAGAGAACAGGTTTGCTGGCTAGTTGCTGGCAAACAGGAGGTAGCTCACTCTACAGACAATAAGCAAAATAAAATTAGTTAATTAAATTGCAGTATTTTGAGGTTGTGTAATTGCACAGACCGACCTTGCCATTGTGATTAGATTAATCGTGCAGTACTGCTGTCTACAAATCACAAAGTCCTCACTTAGCAGAAATGTCTCTGTGTTTGTGTCCAGTCCTCAAACTTGGAGAGACAGAAGAAGGTGAAGAAAAGACAAAGACAAGTTCTCTCTTTGTTTGGTTTTTGGCTGTTCCTGTTGGCCCCTGATTCTCCACATGCAGGCTCCACATTCACAGCACTATGTCAACATAGACAGTAGAGCTCAGTGCGAGCTGATTCTCCACAGCGGTGTCCTACAGAACTGCTTGTCTTTGTGTTACTGTTGTTCTTCTCAGGCTCAGTGAGGAAACAGACAGTGTTTTTACAAAGTGGAGGGTTACACATTGAGGCCTGTTACATGACTTTTGCAGCAGTTCCCAAACTAGTGAAAATGTTTGAAATTATTAGAAATTAGTTTTGTACAAGGCTGATACAGATAAGATTCAAAGGAAGTAATTTACAGCTACGCCTAGTTTTAAGTTTTAATGGTCAAAGTCAGTGTCAGAAGGGATCCAACTCAGCCTTTGCAAACTGCGGAACCTGTGGTTCAAGACAGCCTGTTATAGAATAATCTTGATGATTCATCCAGGTTGTAAAACTGTTTTTATTCTGTCCACACTTTCAAAACAGGTGAATGTTGGCAAGATGGATTCTCCAATAGAAAAGTGGAATCTAATCATCGGCAACCTGGCACTGAAGCAGGTAATCACACACACATTTGTTGCCTCGAATCATCTGCTTATAGCTGCTATGCTGTACTCAAGTTCCAGATAACCACCTGGATGACTGAGAATTTTCACACGTATAGTTTTAAAGTAAATAAAACTCACTCTTTCACTCACTGACATCAATGAACTGTTGATTTTTGATTATGATCTTCCTTTCCGTGCTTTTATTGCAGCTTCCTTGATTTTTTTATTTTTTTATTTTTTTGTTTTTGTGGATTTTTTCTTTAATGTCTTCTTCAGTAGGTGAAATGCATGATTATTGATTTACTGTATGATTAAGCTCCTCCCAACTAGTTTTGTTACATTGCCTGTAAATGGGCCGCCAAAAACTTTCTGTACGTCTCAGAATTTATCCTGCTGCTACCATAATGAATTACTGCATCACCAAAGATCAGTGAGCCTGTTTCTGAAACATTTGTGAAACCCAAGCCATGATACTACCTTCACTATGCTTCACACGTGAACAGTTTGGATCAGATCTGTCCTTTTACACTTTGTTAGTGTTAAAAACTTAGTTTACACTTAGTCCTTTCCATCCTATTTCTGCTTTTGAAATCTTCTTTTAATAGTGGATTGTGAGACTTTGACCTCTGCTCTTTGGAGGTTGTTGTTGATGTTGTCACCCACCATTGCGTTTGTGTGTTTTGTTTTGTTTTTTTCTCCACAGCTCCCACAGCTCTCTGTCATGAGCTGTTGTTGTTTTCTTTGGCTGACTGTTTCTGTGAATGTTGCTCAGTGCACCTGTGGTTTCTTTCTTTTTCAGGACATACCACACTGTTGTATTTGACATTCTTTGTGCAATGCCTCTGATTGCCATGTCATTTAGAGATATTTATTTGGTTTGAACTGACCACTAGTCTCGTAGGACACAGATGGGTACCAAGAAAGACTTGTCAGTCACATTTTCCAAAACTTTCCTCACTAAAATGCATTAACGTATGCATAGCATCAAATAAAAACTCTAAATTTATTTATACAAACTTTTGATCTACTGCAAATGCTAATTACTTGGCCTTGTCTGTGTTGTAAGAAAGCGCAGGCTCTGCTAATCACCTGTGTATGTCCAGATAAACCACATATGCATGAAACAAAAGGTGCTATGTTATATATGTATGCTATACTGTTTAAAACATTCTAGTGTTTTAGTAATTAATATGTTTGATATGTCACACAATAACATCTGTCGGCAGTGTTACATTATTTAAAACTTAATCAGATTTTATGTTTTTAAACTTTGTATATACATAGCATTACCTAACTCTTCTGCTAATGCTCTTAGCTAGCTTGTTTTCATGTGTGTAGCAATGTTATTTTCTGTAAACAGTAAATACATCACAATAGTAAATCTCCCTTCCCTCTATACTCCAGGTTCAAGCCACTGTGGTGGGTTTCCTTGCTGCTGTAGCAGCTGTGGTTCTTGGTTGGATTCCAGAGGGGAAGTTCCAGATGAGCCACGCTGTGCTGCTCTGCTCCAGCAGCGTAGCCACGGCCTTCATATCCTCCTTGCTGCAGGGTAAACACACACACTGACAGCTGAGTCCAGCAGTTCAAAAATAACTGTGGAAATGCTGTGTCACTTCAGTCTCGTTCCCAAGCAGTAATTAACTAATCTTGCATAAAGGTTATAATTACACTCTGTCGCTGAGTATATGTATAATAATGTCTGAAAGTCAGCAGTAATTTAATGACCATTAGTAAAATGCTCCATCCTCCTCCTGTCATGTTCAGGTATCATCATGGTGGGTGTAATTGTGGGTTCAAAGAAGACAGGCATCAACCCAGACAATGTCGCCACACCCATTGCTGCCAGTTTTGGTGACCTCATAACCCTGGCAATATTGGCCTGGATAAGTCAAGGCTTGTACAAGTGCCTGGGTAAGTTAATTACAGATGCATTCACTGACAGAATGTATGCCAAACCAGTCACCTCAGTAGGTGGGTTTGTTAATGGGTCCATCTCCTCTTGTTCTCCACCCTAAAGCAGTGCTGTCATTGGCTAGTCACTGTCACTGTTTGAGAATTGTCATCTGTTCTTATGCTTCACTTAGGTGGTTTTCAAACCTACATTATGTTGTAGGGGGTTTGGTTCAGTTACAAGTACTGACCTGTTCAGTGGGTTTTGTTTATGCAGGTTGTTGTGCTGTGTAAAATGTAAATAAACCAGAATGTAGTGATTTGCAAATCATTTAAAACCTGAAATTAGTGCAAGGACAGCATATCAAAAATCTATTGTGTTTTTGCTCATTGTCAGAAGTTCAGCAACTTAACATTTCTAAAAAATTTCAAAGAATTTGGGGATTACATTATCTACATTTTCATAGTATTATGAAATGTTCATATATATTTCATAGAAAAATATTAAGAGAATATGGAGAAATCTCTGTACACAGAAGGACACAAGGGACAAGGCTGACAAGTAAAACTGAATGGTTATCTTTGGACTCTGAGGCAGAGTTTAGGGCGCCACAGGCAGGGCATTACAGACAACATCTTTGATAGCATGGGGATGCATTAAGGTGATGACTCGTGTGAGGGCAACATTAACATTACATTAACAAAATATACAGGTTTAGGAGCAACTTCTGCTTCAATTCAGATGTCTTTTTCAGGTGAGGCCTTGCTTATTTCAGCACACAATGCAAAACCACACTATACACATATTACAACACCATGGCTCAGTAGTACAAGAGTCCTGGTGCTAAGCTGGCCTGACTGCAGTATAGACACGTTGCCCATTGAAAACATATTACAAAGAAAAAAATATGACAAAGGAGGTCCTAAACAACAGCTAAAACCCTAAATCAATCAAGAATGGGGAATTTTCACTTTCAGAACTTTGGGTAACTGGAGAGCGAGTTTCTACGCACTTAAGAAACCTGTTTGCTGGAAATACTCATATACATTCAGCAGATGATTTGATAATTGATAATGAGATTTCTCGTCACCTTGTGTTTATTTTGGAAGCATGGTTCACAGATTTTATCAGTAAAGAGACCGAACAGTCTAAATGCGAAAGCATAAAATCTCTGAAATGAAGACATACATTTTTTTACATGTCTGCTGTGAACTTTGTGTTTTGGTTGAACTTTATGTGGACTTTTTAAAAATGAGGTACAGTCTCAATGCTCAACACGTTCATCCCGCAGCTCCCCTCTGCTGAAAGTAGTAGATATATGAGTGTCTGCAGACTTTGTCCTGCACATACAGTAAAGGCTGAATAGAAATATGGTTATGCATATACATGACACAGTAATCAGAGAATAGTTGTCAGTCAGTTTGAAGTGATTTGCACATTATTCCAATCAGATTTTATTTGTGTTACAGTCCATCTCAGCCAAATCACCAGACATTTTCACTTCCTCTTTGTCAAAGAAAAAGTTGTGTAATGTTTTAGTGGACAGAGACACGTGGTTCTCTATAGTGATACACTTCCATTAGTCAGCCAGTAGAGGTCCATCCTGCCTCACTCTGTAAAAGCTCGCTCTCGAGTTGCAGAACAGACCATCTCTTTTCCTCCCACCACACATTCCACGTCTCAAATTCATGCCGCACCCAGACCTGTGTTGCACCACCTTGCTTTACTTAATACAGTGAACACTGGATGCTGTTAACTCTGGAAACTGTCTCATACTGACTACCCTGTCAGATTGAGTTGTATGACACTGCTGTTCACTGCTATGAAAGGAGCAGTTGATTGCTGTGAGTAGAATGTATCAAACACACTTCAGATTTCAGATTTCCATGGCAGGGCAGTGCAGCACGTCTTTCTGGTTGTGTCACACTCGGGACAGTGGCTCTGTTGTTCTTGAGCCCAGTTACGCTGATACTTTACGCTGCTAAAGTGAAACTAATGTAAGTTCATTCTCAACCAAACAGAATTTAAATCACTCGATTATCTATCCGGATAAGAACTTAATGCCTCAAATATTTCTCATTCAAGGTAAACCAGCAGAGTAGAAATGAGATGTAGGCGAGACACAGTAGCTGCAGGAGCCAAGTCCAGTTTATTTATAGAGCTTTTAACGAACAGGATTGCTACAGTGCTTTAGTGAGAGGGCTTGACAATAGATAAAAGCAGGGATAATGAGAGCATGAGATGGAGCACAAACACCAAGAAATTGGGCCAGAACTTGTGAAGATGTGTAGTGTGAGTGTTTGTGTGGACTGGATGGGCCACAAGAGCACTGAATCCATGATGGGGACAAACAGGAAGAAATGACTGGTATGGAATTACATAAATGCGTAACACTGGGTCTGGACTCAACATACATACATATAGCGGTTGGTTTTTATGGCCCAC
>OMLM01001987.1:14148-48772 GCA_900302695.1 Helostoma temminkii | reverse complement strand
GCGTGTGTGCGCGTGCGTGTGTGTGCGCGCGTGTGTGTGCGCGCGTGTGTGTGCGCGCGTGTGTGTGCGCGCGTGTGTGTGTGCGCGCGTGTGTGTGTGTGTGCGCGTGTGTGTGTGCGCGTGTGCACGCACGCCAGGCTTTGGGTTTCCAGATGACGTGGTGATTGAGAAGAAAAACAAGGGCGACTCGTTTGTAGAGAGCACGGGAGCAGATGTCAAACTGTCCAATATCAAGTTTATCCAACATGATGCCATCGAGGGCATTCTGTGTAAGTACAGACAAACACACTTATTACCTCACCGTGTAACCCTGACGTATGTGATGACTTACACTTTGATTTATGCAGGAGAAGCTGTAAGGACATTTGTAGAGACCATTTGAAAACAAGTTGTGCAAAGTTTAAATTCAGTTTTAACACACATCTTTTATTGTGTTTTTCTTTGTAATACAGTGAAACATTAACCACGAAACAGCATGTTAACATGCTGACCCTCCTGTTTCTCTCAGGTGTGCGTCAGGGGACTCTGAACATGGAGAACTGTGTGCTGCAGTGTCAGACCACCGGAGTAATTGTCCGAACATCAGCTCGTCTCAACATGAACATGTGTGACCTGTATGGATCCAAGGTGAGTGCTTTACATGTGCAAACTTCATACATGGCAGTTGGGGCGTTGACTCAGTTTCTCGACATAACAGTCTGTGTGTGGCTCATTGTAGCTGATCAGTCTTCCACTGCAGGTGTGAAGCATTTAGCAGCTAAAGCCTGGTTAATGTATGTGACTGTGCATGTGGTAGTTATCCTGCTGTGTGTTGCGTGCAGGGGGCTGGTGTGGAGATCTACCCTGGCAGCGTTTGCAGTCTAGTTAGCAACGGCATCCATCACTGCAAGGATGGGATCCTCATTAAGGTGAGATGAGACACCAGCAAACATTTGTGATTTTATTTATTTAGACATTGAATCACTGTGCTCCACTTCATTGTGTATAAATAGGTGCTGGACATCTGTAATAATTGCTGCTGCATAACATGCAAACCAATCACTAGTGAGCTGTATAACTTAATGAAACACAACTGCTCAGCAGAAGCGATGTCTGTAATGTCTGTACAAAGCAGGAACATCTGAAGTGGTGAGTGTCTATTAAAACTGTGTGTGTGTCTGTGTGTGTGTGTGTGTAGGACTATACTGATGAGCTGAATGTTGCGAAGCCCTCCATCACCATGGAGAACAATGTGATCCACAACAATGAAGGCTATGGAGTGATTCTAGTGAAGCCAAACACCATGGTTCCTCTGGACTGTGAAGGTGATACAATATTAAAGAAAAAATACATACATACATACATACATTATAGCTGGAAACACCAGTGACAAAAGGCACAGATTCACATAATTTTGCCACACACAAATATTTTTCCACATAAAAATTTTTTTTAATTAATGTTTGTTTTGTCTCGTCAAGTTAAGTCGTCTAGTTTTAGAATGTTTCAGGTCATATTTATGCAGGAATAGAGAAAATTCTGGGCTATTCACTAACCTTTGAGCCCCACTGTAGATAATGAAGATATCAGTTTATACCAGAACTTGTTTTCCCAGCAGAACCTGCTGCACAGACTGCTGAAGACAACCGGCAGGCAGGACTTTTAGATCCTCCCCTCGTCTCCGCCGCAACATCAACAAAAGCCCCAACCATGGCTGGTCAGCTTGAGTCCACAGAAGACAACGGCAGCACAGACGTTGGTGTAGCCTCCACCTCAGGCAGGAAGTGGCAGTTTAACCGTCAGCTGAGCAGAAACAAGGAGACGTTCTGCAGCAGCCGACCCATCCAGGATCTGGAAAATCACCCGGTCTTTGTCTCGATTCAAGGAAATCAGTTCAGACGGAACGGCATGGGCGACTTTGGCACGTTTTTCTACTAATGATGACTAACTTTCTGAACTTGCGTGTCTTAACGTCCACCCAGTGTTTCTAAGCTGTAGTTCATATTTTAACAGATTCTTTTCCGTTTGAACTGAAAATTGAAGTGTTGTGCAGAGACCAGTCCCAGTGCCTGTGTGAGTGCTTCTAACAGCACTTTACCTTCTTAAAGTAGAGCAACAGTGAATGGACCCACACGTTTGCTTTTATCTTATTTATTCCTCTGGGCTCTGTTAAATGTTTTTATTGTTTTCTTTCTTTCTTTTTTTTTAATGCATTAGTTTGAAATTCACTCGTCACTTTGAATTTAATTTTGGTGGTTTTGACTTCAGATCTAATAAATGTTTTCCTGAAGGTGGTGGCTTGTTGAAAAGCAGAGCACTGTTAATGTTCACACAAATCCTGTTCAAGTTCCCTGTTCAAAAGTTAGATTTTTTCCCCACAAGGTGCCTCAGGTCTTTTTAATTTAATTTAATTTTGGATTTTATGGTTGAGGGAAGTCTCGAGGTTGATGTGCTCTGAATTTAGAAGCCCAATGAAAATAAACATTCAGACTGACTGTGGGTTAGGGTTTGGTTTAAAGCTTCTAATGGAAATTGCGAATATAATGAATTTCCTACAGATTAAAAAAAGTGCCTGTTGAAACCTCAGTATTTGTGTTGTCCTCTAATTCAATAATCATGGTCTTTAATGCTACATGTTAATGTGCAGTGTTTAAAGTAGCTGAGGATGGTTTTGAATTTACTACTAGTGATTCACCGTTTCACTTCTCACACTGTGGCTGAAAACTCACCTGACATCTGCAGATGGACCAGTGACATGAGATTTACTGAAACAAGCGGAGAACAAAGTGAGCATGTGATTGAACCTCTGACTGCTAGATGGCAGTGCTGTACAAAGTGAACTTGTTTTGGGTTGGGTTTCCCTGGAGGTGTATTCTTTATGCTGCCACATTTTTCCTAAAATTGGATTTGGAAAATCAGTTTACAGTGCTGTGAAGAAGGTATTTGCCACCTTCCTGGTTTTATATTTTGTTGCAAATTTGTCACAGTTAAATTATTCAGATCATTAAATTTAAATAGTCCTTGTGTAAATACAAAATATAGTTTTAAAACATTGATTTCATTTATTAAGGGAAAAAAGCTGTCCAAACTTACCTAGTCTTATGTGAGAAAGTCATTGTCCCCTAATTGCTATATCATGCATGTTTTAGGATGAATGAACTGTAATTAACCACATTTATTTATGAGTTTCACTCACCACACATAGGCCTGATTAATGCCAGATCTGATGAATCAAGAAATATAAAAGCTGTCTGACAAAGTGAAGCAGCTAAAAGATGTCAAAAAACTAAATGAAATGGCTAAATGAAAACTATTCTGCAAAGACGAGTGAGCTAAAATTCCACACTGATGTGAAAGACTCATTGCCCATTAACAATTCATTACAGTTGTTGCCACTATGGGGCACGACTAGTTATTGGGTTCAGGTGGCAATTACTTTTTCTTGCAGTTTGTTTTCACTCAGGTTATCTCTGTGTAACAGTAAAATTTGTTCGATTATCTGAATCAACTATGCATGACAAACATGTCCACAGACTGTTTTAAGAATAAAGTGTGAAAAACAAAATATTCAGTTACTTAAATCTATGTTTTCAGTTTAAAAAAAATACAACTTGACTTTCCTGTGGTTGAAGAGATGAAATAACAACTGCACATGTGAGAAATTCAAAAACTTTACTGTGAAGGCTCCAAAACAAATGGAAAAGAAGTGATGTCTTTGAATTACACTTTCAGATTTACATTACTCTATAACCAGTGTTTCATCTTTCTGTTAACAGGAAGCCAGTTCACTGGTAGCACTGTTAACCACATTAAATATTTTACATACACAAACACAGTTCAGGCAGTTTATGAGTGCAGCAATTATCAGATTCATTCCACATTAAGGCAAAGTGTATGTTTTCAAAGCAAAGCGGTAGAGTATTTATGTACAGGTCATTATTAAAATATTGCTTCATCTGTCATATACAAATATTCTCAGTTGATTCTCTGATTGGCTGCTGAGGACTGTAGAAAATCTGGAGAACTTCCTGTGAATTGAAATGTTGGAAAAGTACAGAATAAGCAGCCGAGAGGCAAATATCTCCTCACTGCTCGTCTTCAGAGCACCGGTGGCTCTCCTGGACCTCCAGCTCCTCAGCGCTCACCATGTCAGGACTGATGGCCGAGTATCTGGTCCCGTGGAACTGTCGCAGGTGGATCTGTGCAGAAACAAAGTGAAGCAAACACATCACACACAACATCAGTGAGGGCCGGAAAAAACGTATTGAATAGGTCAACATTCTGTACTGCACACTGATCTGAGGTTCCATTTACACTGGAGTTCTGTATGTTACATATGTGTGTGGTCTTAGATTGATGTGTAGGTCTCCACAGTGAAACAGAGAGATACAAGCACAGCTGTATACAATTATTGCACACGGCACAGCAGCAGTAACTTTATTTATTATTTCAATGTCTAGTTCGTCATTTTAACACACTAAGATTCAGTTATTTCACTACTATTAAAAATAATTTTCCAGTGGCTGTTTATTTGACTATACAAGTTCAGATGTTGTGTTATTGTCTTTTGGGAAAAAAAAAATGTTTTCTGAGTTTTGTTCTCTGAATATATAGGGCTGTCAAAACAATGCATCAATTTCGATTAATTGATCACAGAAATAACAAATCTGCTGTTTTCATCAGAGCTTTTTCTGAGGAAATAGTTCTTATATCTTAACAGTGTGGTTCGCCTACTCACCCAAACCCAACCACAACCACACCAGATAGTAGCGTGATAATATTTATTTACAAAACAAATGGATTGTATTGGGGGATCCCTAGCAAGAATCTCGCCTGGGGATCTGCACTGTTCTGAGCAGCGATAGCCTGAGCGAATTAGGTAACATTCAACATGTGACTCCCAAAGTTCATATACACTTCACTGGTGAGGATCGCAGGTTAGGCAACCACTCATGTCAACACAACAAAGTCTTCACAGTACTGACAACTCACAGTTGTGCAATATTACAACAAGGTTAAATGATTCTAAATCCTCAAAGTGGACAGAAACGAAGAGCTCGTTGTTCTTGTTCTGAGAGATGAAGACAGTCCTAAATGAGAAATGTACTGTTCATTTACATTATATAGTCCACCACTGGCTAATTATTGCTGATTTTGAATCTAGTGCAGACTCAGATTCCCACAGTTCCAAAATAATCAATTTTCTGTTTGAACTCTATTGACGGACCAACGGACAGTAAGAGTGATGACGGAATCGTTTCAACAATAGCCACATATGCTGTGACTGTACCTGTATATAGAGGTTGACCTCAGCGCTCCTGCACAGATACGGGAAGTTTCCTCCTGTTTTCAGATGAGCTCGTCTGGCGTTAGGGTACAGTTTATACATCTCCTCCTTGGCCTCCAGTGACAGAGCACTCTGATCAAACACCTGAACCAAATTCACAGAGGAAACTTAGAAATCAGGTTTCTGCAGTAGAAGCAGATGTGAACGCACGCTGGCACACTTCGTCCTACTTACGTCTACAATAGTAACAGCAACGTCTTTAATTTTATGAGGCTCCACATAAGAGTTCTGACAGTTGAGCGTTAGCCTCGATGCTAACTCGCTTTGGTTCAGGCTTTCCAACTAAAGCAAACAGACACACGAAGGAGAGGTTAATGTTCAGGTCAAAATATTTACAAATCATAAGCTAAGCTTAGTACTTTCTGATTCCAGCTCTTAATGAACACTGACTACTGTGCAATGAAGATGTTCAGTGATGTTTAACACAAAAAGTGACAGGAGCATCCACACCTCTTGTTGACATTGATGGAATTTCTTCAAATTTGGTACAAATGTCCACATGCACATACAGTTTGGTGGTCAAAGGTCCAGTCTACTGTGACCTCATACCTGTAGCCTGAATATAATATCACAAGAAAGCCTTTCAAGAATGTCTTCATATTTAGCTTTGGTCTTTAAACTAGGACTCATGAAAGAAACTGTTTGATTTGGGTGTTCAAAGGTCACTATAGTGTGTCCCCTTGTCGTTAAGGCTGTATCTCAGAAACTCCTGGAGGGAACTTCATTACCTCTGACACAAACAACCACTGCTCGTATCACATATCAAAATATGAGTCTGGACAGATGTGCATGTAAACTAGACTTCACTGTTTGGCAGAGTAGCAGTTAAGAAAAGTTAGTAGATAGTTTAAGAAAATATAAGAAAAGAGTTTAAATATATTTATCAAAACTCAATATGAGTTGGATTCTTGTAGACTCTGAGGTTGAGACTGGCCAGCTGAAACTTGTATGGGCTGGACTAACCCTGACAGAAAGCTTTTACGCAGATGACTGAAATGATTATGTCCCCACAGACATTGACACACGTAGTAAACATCTGCAAATATTAGCTCTAACATAACGCACTTTAGTGTCCACTTACCCTGTCGACCATAAAGTCAATAGCATCTGCCATTTTAGGGTCCACGGGTCCTTTAGAAAAATTTCCCAGAACGATCTTCTTCAACATGAAAGCTGGCATTAACCAGAAACTAAGGAGGAATGTGAAAGGAAAACATTAATAGTGAATCTAAACAAGCAGAAGAAGCGTGTGTGACCGAGTCATTAAACGCCACCTGTTAGCTGTCCACGTCTGGTTAAAGATGGACGTGTCGCTGAATGAATTACACAGGATGAGCGAGTGAACTCTGGGAGATTTGTGTGTGTACTCTGCAAACTTCTGAGCCAGGAATCCACCCAGAGACGCCCCAAACAGATGAACCTGAAGGTTCAGGTGACGATCAGTAGACAGAGGATCATCAGTAGACAGAGACAGACAGAGAAAAACATATTATCAGCCTCTGTTTGAACCTTCCCTAAGCAGATACCTAAAGTCAGGTTATGGAGCCAGTCTTACTTTATCCAGCTGCAGGTGATCCAGAAGCTTCCTGAAGCCATCGCAGAACTCAGCCAGATCCCAGTACACTGGATACTGCAGCTGGGAATACACAAATGAAAAAATCATGGTGTGGCTGTGGACATCTTTCAAAATCTTTCATTTGTTTCATTTATAGGATCAAATGAAATGTTAACCAGTCCCAATGGAAGTGTTATTTTTGATTATGAACATGTTATGCTAATGTAAAGAAACTAGTAAGTCTGTAGTACAGAGAAGCACATGAACATCTGGATTCAGTCTTAGTTCCTCCTTCTTTTTTACCATGTTTGATCTCATTTCTTTGTCATCAGTGTTGTGGGAGATAAATTATTTTATTTTATATTTTTATATTTTCTCCAGCATGGTAATTGTGTTATGATTCTAATTGTGAAAGATCAAGTACTGTATATGTACAGGAGAAAGTGACAGACTCCCTCTGAACACAGAGAACTTAAAAGCGCTTTTGATGACAAAAAAAATTCTGTCTGATCTCCTTAAGCCTTAAACTCTATCACTTGCTCTCCACTCTCAGAATTCAGGGCTCCTGTATGTCCTGAGTGTTAAAAAGGATTCAGCTTGCTGCAGTTTTCCTACTGAACAACCTCTACGCTGTACGACAGCGTTTTAGTGCCACGCTATGGAAAAATAAAATCAATCAATCAATCAATCAGAGAATAAAGTCAGAATATTCTGACATTTCTTGTTTTCTCTTCATTTGTGATCACAGTCTTTCTGTCTAAGGACAGATGGTCTGGTTATTGAACAGACTGTAAAGTTTCCTGGGGCAAATTTGTGACTGTGATATTGGAGTATACAAATAAGCTTATATCTGATTTACTAATTGACATTTCCACTACAGCTACTATAAAACTAACTGTGTGGGTTATATTACCTCAAGTATCATAGTATCATAAAGAGTATATGATACTATGATAAAGTATCATAAAAAAGGAAGAGGAAAAGGAAAACACTAAAGCTTCAGCTTCCTGCAGAAGTGCTAATGTGTTTTCAGTCAGGAACTCACCGAGATGACTCTGTAGCCCCAGCCTGTCAGAGCCAACACCTGCTGGAAGAACACCTCTGCTGTCCCACTGACCGGAGGCAGGAAGATGATGGGACACCTGATGTTCTTTGGACCTGCATCATAGAGCGACCACACCTTACTGTCATCATCATCGACGATAATCTGCGGGAGACAATACAAAACAAAACAAAGTAGTGAGGACAGTAGAACTTGCAAACTGATCAGAACAAAAAAACAAACAAGCAAAAACAACACAAACACATTTATGATTTCATTGTTTTTAGATATGAAACAATTAATGTATAGGTAGAGTGACAGAATAACCAGCTGTCATTTTACATGAAAAATGAACCATTTGATGTTCTCAGATGTGATGTGTTTTACACTCTTCCATGACTGTACACTGGATGTTGGTTGAACACAATGAGACATTTAAATCTGAAATTCTGTCTTTGGAAACTATAATAGTTTTGCTTTTATGTAAATATATCTGTATCTCTGTCACATACTGTTGAGTCTATATTTATGCAGAAACTCTCTAAACTGTCAGTGTAAACATCAACTGTTCCTGTTTTCATGAGTGAAAACCTGCAAAGAGCCCAGTGATGCATTTAATGTAGAGGTTTTGGCAGCAAATCTGGCAGTTATAGACACGTTCAGTAGCTGCCAGGTTGGAAAGAAAATATCACTAAATATTTTGTGAACATTATGAAATTAATTGTCTCTGATAAACAAGCAACTAATAAATGACCTCGCTTGACACACTGAGCTCCTCTACTCTCCTCTGACTCATACCCCACTTTGCATGTCACTAACTTTTTTATGTGGCTAATAAAAAGTTAGTGACATGCAAAGTGGCTTCTGAGTCAGAACTGTGTAATATATATTGTAATAAAGTTGGATGATGTTTAAATAACATATCTGTTTTAGACATGTATCTGATGCTTTGACTTCTGACTAAACTCATTCAGATGAAGCTTCAACTGCTGACAGCAGCAGCCTGTGATGAACCAACCACCCAGCCTACAGTGTGCACAGTGTCACACTTAGTGTAAGCATATGATGGATGACTGTAACATGTCTCCTGATGAGCAGAGGAGGAAATCATTTTAAACCACAGAACATTTTTATCCACCAACACACATGATACACTGTGAATGTTGGCAAACACTAGATCCTCTTTATAAAATTGAGAGGCTCAAAACACCGGCTGCACTGTTCAAAAGCACAGTACAGCACAGCACAGTAACTGTGGAGATGGTACAATAATCTGGTTGAAAGCCTCATATGGAAGGTGTGGAATGTCAATTAAATATAAAGAGTGCAGAGGTGATTTTATTCTCTCTTTATGCTTAGTCTTATCATGTAAGTATAACCAAATTTCACAAAATCCTTTTGTGAACAACCTAGAAATAAACCAGAACCCTCTTCTTCTTTCTACATGTCATACCTGTGTGTTATTTTTGTATGTTTTGTTGCATCTACCAGCTAAACTTTCTTTTTTTTCTCTGCAATGCTGCCTCAGGTTTCCTCTTTATGTTCAGAGACAACTTTACAGTTGTGATGGCCCAAAGCTTTCAATCCTCTACCACTTGTGGCTCTGCAGCCAAAACTGTCCTCAGGCTATATAACATTCAGTGGGTTTCTTAGGGACTTATGTAGGTCCTGGCCCAAAAACTCCCAAACTACCTGACAACCAGTCTGCCCCTGCAACAATGTGACACAGTCTGTGTGGTAAAAGTACACAGCCAGTAGTGGAGGGTACTGCGGCTGAGCAGCTTAGTCACGAGCTTCTCTATTCTGTCTTAATCTGGTTTACACAGCTGTACTGTAATCCAGCATTTTTTAAAAGGCAAGAATTCCTAGGCAGCTGCTTGACTCAGTTTGGAGGATTTTATTTGGCTATCACAAGGGTTGAATAAGTAGGACTGGGATCCTGCTGTTTCCCGGGAAATCTCATTCGCTCCCATTTCACAGGAAGCACACAGCAGTGTAAAACTAAATATTAAACCGAACATAGCTCAATATATGACTAAGATGACCCTTCTTCCAGCTGAGACTAAATACTCACAAACAACCAGTGAAACAAGACTCTGACAGTATGTGAATGTGTTTCAGTCTCAGTGCTCATGTTCAATTCTTCCTCATGACAGAACAGCATCAGGAAAAACAGGCTTTTTAGCACATATAACAGTATAAGCACTTTCACTATTACTCCAGGTAGCCTCATGAAAACCATCAGTTCACTACACACACTGAACTCAACTGATGATTAACAAACTCAGCCTATGACTAATGTCCTATTCAAATTACTAATAGGTTACATGGTCACTGTGATTTCTGGTCTTATTACTAATGACATTGACATTCGTCTAAATAAATTTGTGCTCATAACTTAACATAACAGCAACTGAGGTGATGGATTTGCATAAATATACTGATAAAAAAACAAGATACACAGGGTGTGAAAAGACTCTGTGAATTTAAATACCTTCATAGTGTGAACACTGCTTAAAAGTAGATAATAGTTTAAATTCAACAATTAACATTTGAAAACCAGCATCTGATCTGTCATCATATTCACTCTGATGTAGGAAAAATATCCATCTGTGAAATTTTACCAGTTAACATCTGGTATTCACCATCAGCTGTTCACCAATAACACATTCACGACAGATGCCGTGATTGATTATCAACACTCATAAGTATGATGGTCATGTGTTAGTGAATCTGCACAGAGCAGTGTGTCCACTTACTACAGCCCACTACCACAATTAAAAACTATAAGGTACTCACTCTTTTCAGGGGCACTGTGCTTCTGAACCAGTTATAGTCAGGAGACACTTTAATCTCGTCCATCTGAAGACAAACACATTCACAGACAGGCAGTCAGAGACATACTGTCACAGAGACAAAGACATTTGTAGACAGTAAGAGACAGACAAGCAGAGACATACAGTCAGAGACAAACGTAAACATAGCGTACAGTTGCATAGACAGAGACATTCAGTCACATACAGGAAGTGAAAGCCATAGAACACTAGAGCCATCCCATGCCTCTTCACACCTAAACAAGCAGTTATAGAGAATAAAACAAACAGCTGTCTCTACTACAAGCTAATTTATTAAAGCTTAGCTAGCAACCTCCGATTAAACGCACACAAATTAAGCGATTCCCGTGGGAGTTCGGTAATTACATATCTTACCTATGTATAAAAAGATTTAACGACGCCGTTACAGTGCGAGTTGTGTATTTTAGTCCCGTATTTGGAGGATTTTATCCATATCTCGCTACCATTTTTCCGGCTGCTTCAGTACGGTCATATGACTCTTGGTTCACACACTTCCGCAAAGCCTCTGGCACCGCCCACCGACGACTCTTCTTCTTTGAACTACACACGTAAACATCTATGTTCTTTCTCTTAGTTCTTCTACATTCTTATGTAGTATATTCAAGAGCATATTCATACTGAATAAATTATCATTGATTGAACTGATTCAGTAAATGTTAACAGCAATTCTATACAGTTTATTTTTATAGCGAAACATCGATGTACCTGTCCGCTGGGTCGTGGGCTGCAGTTTCGACATTCACCACTATGGGTTAGTGGCGGTGTAGTTTCCTAATTAAATGCTTACAACCCTGAACGTGAAGAAGAAAGGACGACGTCACGTAAACATGGCTCCCTCAAAGAACCTGCAGATACACGGATATTAATATTTTGTTTTGAACAGGAGCTTTCTGTGTTTTCCTGTAGCCGACATGGACAACACATATCATTATCTCGCGCCATCAGAAAAACAGCGGCCTCCTGGCTATACAGGCGGCTACGTGGAGACACCATTCACCTCTAACAGACCACCGACAACCAGCGCGGCTCCTGAGGCGACCCACTGGACTCCATCACCGGGACCAACACAGTCAGATCCTGTTGGTCCTGGTTGGACTCCTTCACCGGCATATTACGGTCACCAAGGCTACGGATACAATTTCGCCTCGCCGCCTCCAGCAGCAGGGGGTTACGGAGGGCCTCGCTTCGCCCCTCCGTATGGGTTTGACCCCTCCGTTCCTCCGCCTCCTTTCGGCTGTCCTCCACCGGGACACATTGTGCCTCCCGCTCCCGTTAACACATACAATAGCACGGGAACATTTCCCCCGCATTTTACAGCCGGCCACCCGCATCGTCAGCGTGACTTCCAGTCTGTGTCAGACCCCGGTCAGAGCAGGCGCCATGACTATGAGGACTTCTGTGAGCGCGGAGCTCCTGATGGACGGAGACTGGGAATAACAACACAGCCTGAGGATGAAGCAACCCTTCAGAGGAGGCAGGACACGGAGTGGCTCAGACGGTTCTTACAGAATAGAGTCAAAAGGTCGAAGAGCCCGGAGACGCAGCAGCAGCAGCAGCAGCAGCAGCAGCAGCAGCAGCAGCAGCAGCAGCAGCAGCAGCAGCCTAACCAGAGCTGTATTCCCGCCCTCAGAGATGCTCTGTACGGGGCAGCTCGACTTGTCTCAGCCCTGGAAGAGTCCTGTGAAACTCTGAAACACAACGTGGAGAATGACAGTGTCTGGACGGACTCTTATCTAACTGCTTTAAATATGAAGCGTGAGCTACAGGACAAACTGACTCTGCTCGGTGACGGCGGGTGTTTAAAAGAACTAAAAGCTAAGCTGACCCGTTTATCTAAGAGGAGGGCCCGGAAACAGAGAGCCAGAAAGGTGCTGCAGATGGAGGAGAAGCAGAGACAGGAAGCCATGCTGGAGAAGGAAGCTGCCATAGACAAATGGAGGATGAAGAAGATACACTCAGAAGAGGAGAAGAAGAGGGTGAGAACAGTTGTAATCACATTACTTTGTGACCCCTACTTTTTGAGACAGTACTGTGAAGTCCAAAGTAGAAATAGCCTCTTATTCATGTGCAGTAGTAGTGAATAGCACATGTCCTGGGATGTGTTTTCATTTTACTGGATCAAACTATAACTTGCAGTGTTGAACCATTGTAGCTGTATTTTGTCAGATCAGACGATGGAGAAAACATCAGAGGGTGACTAAGATGAGATGTGTTTGTGTACCAGGAGCAGGAGCTGAAACTGGCGGCAGACTCAGTCCTCTGTGAGGTGAGAAGGAAACAGGCAGATGTCAAGAGGATGCAGGACGTCCTGAGGTCTCTGGAGAAACTGCGCAGACTGAGGAAAGAGGCAGCATCCAGGAAAGGTGAGAGCTTCTTTCTCTTGTTAAAGGTTTATGTTCCCTCTCAGGCTGCATCACCGGTGGATTTTCAAACTTACTTTGCTGTTGATGTAATGAGTGTCAGCACTGTGAGGGACGCCCGCTTCCTTTTCTCACAGTGAATCCACGCATTACTTACAGTTTCCTGCTTGTTTTCTCTGATCTGACAGCACTAAACCTCAGGACGTAAAGTTTTAACTCGAATTCCTGTTTGATCATGTTGCAATATGAGATGTTTTAAGATTTATTTAGTCATCCATGTAGCTGGCAAGAATGGAAACTAAAATAAGATAAGATTTGCAACTTTTTACTGTTCTAGTTTAACTGAGATCAGCTGTAACAAGGCAAAACAATTTTCTGTCTGGGATTAATTAATATCTGCATTATATAGCAACCAAAACCATATTGGAAAACCAATAATGGAGACTCACATTTATTACAGCAATCTTAGAAGTGGACCAAGATAAACATCTCTCACTGCACTTGTATTTCATGTTAATTCACAGCATACACAGACGCATCACTCCAATGTAGCGCCCATTAACACGTGGGGTTTTGTGTGTTTCAGGCATCATCACGGAGCAGGAATGTGATGAGGCGTTCAGCAGTCAGCTGGAGCAGCTGAGGAGCGTGATGAAGAGGAGGACGGCGGTTTACTTGGCGGAGGAGAAAGCTCTGATGGTGATGCTAGAAGGAGAGCAGGAGGAGGAGAGGAGGAGGGAGCAGGAGAGACGAATTAAGAAGGAAAGGGAGCGACAGCTGCAGAGGAAACACAGAGTGGACAGCATGCTGTTTGGAGGTGATACTGCAAGCTAACAGTAGTGCGACTAAATCGCTTGTGTATATGTGTGTGTGGGTTTACTGTATTGTTGTTCATTCTTTGTCCAGATGAGCTTCCCGTTGGCCCCGTCCTGCTGCCCTTCAGAGAATACTACACCCAGGCTCAGCACTCTCTGCATGCTTTAATACAGATCAGGTTAGTCAGCCCTGACTCACAGTGATGCCTTAGGACATAAATAAATGAGCAAGAATCATTAAAAATAAAGTTGTTTTCATTTTTTAAATTCAAGTATTTTTGTTTCCACATTTATCGGCACTATGTTTTAAAACATTTAATAGTTAGTTATCTTGAAACTAATCAAGATAACTAATCAAATGTAGGAATACATGTAAACATTTGTGTCTCTTTGTGTAAAAAAGTGCTATATTTTTATTGGGATGGATGAAAGGACAGAAAATTTACAGTTGTATAAATCCAACTGTGGCTCCAGCTGCTAGTTACAGTGAGAATTACATGTTGCTTGATGCTCGGCTTGTAGTACAACACATACTGACATAGCAAATAAATGTTGATGTACATGAAGCATGTTAATATTAATGTTCAGATCGGTTATAGTTACAGCTGTATTTGTATGAAAACTTCTAATCACAGTGACCCCAGCATGACTGAAACTGGATTTCCCTGCTGTCACATGCCAACATGTCATCAGTGTAAAGGGTCGATTCTCCTTTAATAACACATCTGGACTTTTAATGTGCTTCTCTTTCAGGAGAGAGTGGGATGCGTTTGTGGTTCCAACAGATCATCCTGATGCTACTCCAGTTCCTCAGAGCTGGGTCCTGCCAGAGCCTCCCTCTGACCAACACTGGGCCGCTGCTCTGCAAACCGCTGACACTGATGGAGACGCCCTCTAACAGGCTGCATGTACTGTAAATATCTGTTTATGGTCTATGTTAATGGCTTTCATCTGTTTTGTACCTCAGAAAATAAACATACAGTATATTTTTGGAGGAGAATATTTTTATGTCATTGTTCTCTGAATGGGCAGAAAATAGAAGAGAAAACAAAATAAAGTCATATACAAAATCACCAAGTAAATGTTTTTATTCTGGAGCTTTAACTGAGTTTATTATTGTTCACTATATGTTTAAGGCAAAAGGCTACAGCCACAATACAAGAACTGAACACATTGACACATCGCCACCTGTTATCACCATATCACCATGTTATCAGACAGTTTTTTTTCCACATTTAGCAGTTTCAAAGCAAATTCATTGTTTATTTGGTGCAGTGTTTGTCTTAGGGAACATCTCTCACTTTAGCTGCTCCACTTTGCTCACCAGCTCATTTCTAACTGGGTCTATCTGCTGTTTGCTGTTTGAGTGAACAGAACAGTGAAGCTGTGATGCAGGAATAAAGAAATAATGAAATGAAACTCACAATAAAGCTCAATAAAACTGAATGCAACTGCACGTTCATCACATTCGCATTGTCACAGTCGTGATCTATTGCTGATGTAGAAATACTGATTATTGCAGTTGATGTGTGGACCTGATGGTGGCAATGAAGTGGCAACAGGGCCATTTAATAATGAGATATGAACCAAAGAAAAAACTCTGAGTCAGAAAGATGAGAAAGTCATAAGAATCCCCGGAGTGATAAATGTGAATTATGTCGAACAGATGAACATCACTAGTGTTTGCTCCATCAAACTGATCAGAAATACAGTATCAGTATTGTTAATGTTGTAAATGACTATCACAGGTGGCAACAGCTCTGTGTTTAATGTAATACTGTATCTACACAGGCAAACAGAGAATCACCATCAGCAGGCATTAATCCTGTGTCCAGTGGCATGTTGTGTTTGCTGTGTTCATCAGTTTGCGAGGCCAATAATATAACAATGCTTGTGTTTCTCAGACTACACACTGCTGTTGTCTTGCTCTCTGCACTCTGGGGTCTTCACTTCATTTTTTCATAACTAGTATAGATTTTTGAGTTTCTGATGAATCTTTTTGTTTCAGACCATTTTGAATCTGTAATTAAAAACCCACATTTGCTGATGACCCAAATACTCAACTTTATTGCTTCTTTAATTAATCTATTTACAGCTATGCTAACATAATAACATAATGGGCTTCTAATAAACAGGTAAGCTTAAATTGATAAACTTACATTAGCACACATATATTATTAGGACACTACTACAGTTTGCTGATGATATACTTATATAGATAAAAAATATATATATTTCTAATAGTCATAATATTAAACTGTATTCCATCAATTGATGTCATAAAATCTAGTTTTCTTTCAAAAACAATGACCAAGTGACTCCAAACTAAGGAGTAGTGTGTGCTCTGAAAATACTGATGGTGTCAGACACTCAAAATATGGTTTATTCTGCATGGGTTTGGTGTGGACAGTAAATGAGCTGAAGGAGGTTACTGTAGATCACTAGATTAGTGTTGCAGGTGGTTTTTCTTAAAGCACCTCCTCTAATTTAACGTGCCGCCAAGAGAAGCTGTGCACTCACACACTCACTCGCACAGACTGGAGAGGACACTGCAGCTCTGAACAATACAGGTAGGATCTCATTTCTGTATTCACATGTCCAGCTAATTAGAAAAACAAAGTCACATACTTAGAACAGATACAGTTTAATGGATAAAGTCAACATTATATTTTATTTCAAAGGGCACACTTCTGTAAAGTGTGAAAAATCCACACATATTACTCTTGTATCTGGTAACACATTTCTGTTTGTTAACTAAAACTTGAGACTGTTTGGTTTAAGTGACATTTAAAAAAATGTCAAATATTTGCAACTGAAGAGGCTTTTACTGTAGAGTAAACACAGCAGCTTTTCTGTGGCAACATAGTAAAGACCAGCTTTCTTTATAGAGGACTTTTAAAAACTATGTTGCAAAGCAGAATATTAAAACAAAACAGACCCAAACTGAAATCCATCCCAGTAAGACACAATAGACAAAATATAAGAAATCTCCCTTAATGCAAATATTAGAAACAGTAACATGAAACAGTAGCCTCAGATATTTACATCATTTGGTTTTGTCACAAGTTTTGTGTCAGGAAGTTTTTGTAGTTGTAGTATTTTCCAGTTTTGCAGCATGTTTTTTTGTTTAGTTCTTATTTCTTTGCAGTGTTTTTAACCAAATTTCAACAGTGTATATAAATACAAATAGTAATAAACTATGACATTTCACAATAAAAATTTAAATCCCAGTATTGACGGCTAGGAGGAACAGATCTTAAACATTTAATGTCATTTCTCTAGTAGCATTTACATGTAAACAACGTTCCGCACGTCAGAGATGCTCAATGAGCTTATGCAGCATCTGTCTTCTCTGCTTTAAGTCCTGGACCATCTGTCTTGGGGGTGTCTTGGTATTTCTGGAGCAGGACAGCAGGTGACACTGAGCAGACTGACTTTATCACATGTCTGCTTCTACCTTATGCTTTACTCACACAGACAGTGGATGTGTGTGTCAGAAACGTATTCACTTATTTACTCCGTACTGATGAAAAGAAACCTCACTTGATTTCAGTATAACACAGATACACAGTGTGTCTTAGATGAAAATACCTGTTACGTGAAGTGAGCATCACACTGCCTGGCTGCGTGAACACTGTGTTATAATCTCCACTCTGACTCCCTGTTTATTGTGTAACACACTTAACAGAAATAAAAAGAAAAAAGAAAAGGAAAGTAAATCTGACTTAGCTTTTCAGTTTTACTCATGTCTGTTCTGAATGTCTCACTGTGTTCATGGACCTGATGGTTTCTGTTTGCACGACGTGTTGATGAGTAGAACTGCTGTTTAACTAAGGGACCAGCGGTGAGAGTTCAGCATGTCTCCATCAAAGTGACGTTAACATCAGCAGGAGAGAATACTCCTGGTAATTACAGGTTAAAGGCACAGTGATCATCATGTATAAATGTGACATGAAGCACAATGACTAAAATGACTTTTTACAGGAAGCGTTATAGATTTGCAAGCTTTGTGTGTTTTGAATTGTTTACGTGGTGTACATGCACCATGCACCTGCATCTCCTCAACATTTCTTATTTTAGTTTTTGCATTCCATTCCCACATATTCAGTATGGTGTCACTATGGATTCAATTACTTAGTTATAGTAACGACTTAATCCCCTTTTCTGCCAATGTTTGTTTCTGTCAAATTGTCTTCGCTAATTGTAGCTGAATTAGCTATTAGAAGCTCTTCTTTGCAGTCTATCCCAGGATGTGCAGACAAATATCGCTGCATTTTTAAAGTAACATGGAAACTTTAAAAACACAATGTTGTCCAAGGTTTATTGTGGATGGTCACGGCGACTCAAACAATGCATGTTTCATGTCTGTGTGCTCAGATTTGATCTGAATCTCTGAAGTGTTTTCTGAAAACAATATATATTTATAATATATAATATATATATAAAAAACTGTAAGTAAGAGTGTAAAAATGTTTTACAAGCTTTTTTTAAAATTCTGCATGCTTGGATCTGTGCCACTGCTGCAGAAACACAGATGAAAAGTCAAACTCTGTGTGTGTGTGTGTGTGTGTGTGTGTGTGTTGCCAGTGAATAAGCAGTATGGACGATGTCCCTCTGAAGATTCCGGCTGTCTCACAGGACATCCAACAACACGTCAAAGTGATTGTCCCTGATTATCTCACCACACTGCAAGAGACAGAGGTGAGTGTGGTGGCATCATCCCCCCTGACTCACCCTTCTGTGTTATATTAGTGAAAGAATCATATAAAAAGAGTAAGTTCCACAGTAGTAGGCTGTTTATTACATCATCATCATAACATGTTGTGTCTCCCACGACAGTATGAGTTCAGCGTTGAGAACTGGGTCCTAACTGGGCTGCAGAGCGGCTTCACCAGCCAGCAGGGGCCAGAGCCGCCCTCCTCTTCATCAGGACTGCAGCCATCTTGTCCTCCATACTGGATGATGTTCAGCAGCCCTCAACAGAGCCGCTTGGCCAGTCGCCACAGCTCCGACTTCTGGGAGCCCAACCCTCGACAGCGTTCCCACAGCCTCAACCCTGCTGTCCTGCGCACAAAGTTTACCATCTCAGACTCTGAGGACGAAGGAGAGAGTACAGCACGTGTGCCAATGACAGCTGGAGAGTCCCCCGCTGCTACATGTCAGCGTGGTCAGAAGAAAGCACAGAAAGCCTTCATCCCAGACCTGCTCAATCCTCCGGCCTGCCTCAGCAGTCTGCCACACCAGCGCAGGAAGAACCTACGACAGTGCTCCCTCTCTGTGCTGGAGACTCACACACAGCATGGGACCAATACAGATGGTCAAGACCTGAGTCCATCCTCACAGAGAAGCTCTAAGGCCAGAGTCCCTAAAACTAGAGCCAATACAATCAGCAGGCTCCCCAGTATCAACAACCCCAACACAGCACACATGGTGAGAGATGTACAGGCTCAGATCTGTGAGCAGCCGTGCTGCAGTTCTCTTCATAACTGAGGTCACAGTTTAGGAATGAGCAGTAACACATGAAGAGCAGAGCTGTGCTGAGGAAAGGTCTGATCAAATGGAACAGTGAGAAACCTTAATAAGCATTCATGCTGGATTCTCACACATAATCATCAACTATAATACAATCCTATAATCAATAGTCATAATCTTATATTAGACCTCTACTGTCCAATGTTCCACCTCAGAACGCTGCCAAGCACAACTACATCAGCGTAACAAGACGAGTTTAGAAATACATCAGATTTTACAGCAGGTATCATGATTTTAGTGATTATTTTATTGTCATTTTAGTGATTACTTAGCATGAATTTTGTGACATTTTAACAATGATTTTGGTAAATAATTTATAATTTATTCATTATTTCTTTCAGAAATATTGGTTATTATTTTATCATGTTTTCGGTGGTTAGTGATTTTATGCGAAAAAAAACCCAAACATCCACCTGCTGTAACATCCTGCACAACTCTTTGTCTCGAGTTCTTGAAGCAACGAGCTGATGTCATTTCATCTGAATTTGTATTTGCACACGTTAGAAATAAGATAAAGGATCCAAATCAGTACAACTGATGATGCCACGAAGTTTAAGGTGATTTTCAGTTTTCATACTCAGAACATGTCACAGTGCTTCGTGCCAACCATGTGGTCTCAAGACTGAGAGCTTATAGTGCGGCTGAGGCAGGGCTAATGCTCTGCAGTCTGAAGTATAGATAGCGTTCACTCTGACTATGAATACAGACCAAAGCTCAGGGCATTAACTTTTCCCTGAGCCATGCTATAAATCTCCTCACATAAGTCAGGCACACACGGGCCCCACTCTGAATACTCACTCACTGCACAAGACGGCAGAACGACTGGTTCTTTATTTCAGGTTGGCAAAGATTTGATCCTTGAAGTCTTTAGATGTACTTGATGTACTTTTCATAACTATGGTCAGCTGGATCTTTTCTTACCATCTCATTATTTTCAGGTCACATTTCTAAAATGTTTGCAGGGATCTGCACACTAAAAATAAGCTGTGTAAAGTCTGCTCCTCAAATCCAGCCAGGTTATTAGAAGTTCATCAGGATTAGCAAGTGAGAGTCCTCTGAAAAACGTCTTTCTCAGCAAAGCTGCCTCTCATGGTTATCCTGCTACAGCCTGCTGTCAGTGTTACACAAAGAATCTTAGACATTTAAATCACATTAAATGTGTCTGACTGATTCTACAGTGCAACCCCCCTGTGACCTCGTCTGGTTCGGACTCATCGGCAGAGCTCCTGTCTGCTCTGAGCCTAGAGGAGAGAGAGCTGCTGGAGGCCATCACAGCCCAGGGTTACCCCTTCCATACCGCCATTATCGCCCTGCAGAAGACAGGCCGGCAGACGCCGGATCAGGTGCAGATACTGAATCATCTATTTACATATGTAGCCTGCTCAAAAAGTAATGCAGTGGTGTTTGCTGTACACTGAAGACATTTGGGTGCAAGATCAGATTGTATTTACATCTATATACATTGAACTGCATACAAAGCACCCAAGTCAGATGTTGTAAGAGAGCACTGGAACTGCTCATTATTAAGTAATTAATATTTGGTTTAGCATCACTTGTTATAACCAAAAAAAAGAAAAAGGAAAGGATATGGCCCTTTCACGACAAATGCCCTTACTGCTCTGTGACAGTCCTGAGTTTTCTCCTTTGTCAGCTTTCCCTTTATTTCCAGAGAGAACGGTGTGTCTAACTGTCCCTGGCTTTACTGGAGGAGCCAATCAGGTCCCATGACCCCTGGCTCATAACACACAGGCTCAGAGACTATAAGCTGTCATTTAACGTAACTTAATGTTTGGTCAGATTTGATGTGCAATTAGACTTGCAGCTAATTAGCCTGTGCACATTTTCTAAAGCGAAGCCAAACTTAGCTTTTTCTCTCACACACTGTTGTAGCTTGCAACGTTAGCCGTGCACGCTAGATTGTAGACTAATGAGGTGACACATTGGTTCCACCTTTCAGAACAAATAAGTAAAACCAAAATTCTTTTTTTGGTAAGGACACATGGTACTTTTCCGTGTTCCCTGCTCTATAGATTTGTGATCTTCTAGTACAGAATGCTGCTCAGTGCACCTGTGGGTTATTTCTTTTTTAAGGTATCAATCACAAATTAATTGCTTTAACATAATTTGCAAGCACTATACAGAGTTCTATGTGTCATACATTTTACATTAAATGGGATGAAGAAAGTAATATAGGAAATAGATTTGATATAGAAATCGGTATATAACAATTATATATTGTGTGTATATATATATATATACACACACACACACAGACACACACGCACATATCAGCCCATAGGATTCTCCACTGTTTTTTTTAAACAGCGGTAAAGATGGAACAGTGAGCCTACTGGAGATGGGAATGAAACAGAAGTACAGTATACTAAGCCACTGTAAGCTTGGGTAAAAATAGATCCTGAGAGTTTCCACAGGCTGCTCTGTTGTATGAGTTTCCCATGACATCCCCTCATGCCTGCTCTGAACATACCACAAACAAAACTAGTTTGTCTCACGGTGGGACAAAGGTTTATTGTTCCATGAAATGTCCACAGAGCAAACTTAGAGTTAGTGGATTAGTGAGAACATAAAGATTTGGATTCTGTAGAAAGAAACATGGACATCTCTGATCTTGTATAATTAGTCTGCAAAGTGACGATGATCACATGACGATGACTTGATGATCACAGGCTGATGAAAACATGAGGCTAAGCAGTTAGTTAGTTGTGGAAAATAATTAAGTAAATATATACAAGTACATGTTCTTACATTGTTGTATAGACTGCAAAGCCCAATGAATCATATTAGTTTTTGCCCAGATTTGATAAATGTTTCATTGTATATTTTATATATATGTATACTATGTACTGTATTTTTTTAACTCTGTATTTTTCGTTTCTCTCTTGCTGCGATGAGATTTTGATCTCAGTGAGATCTCCTGATTAAATAAAGCTTAACTAAGTACTAATTCAATTAGTCAACAACAAATCTAATCAGAACTGAAACTATAAGTGAGTTTTCACAGCATTTTCACAGTTCCAGCTGCTTAAAAAGGATTTTCCTTGTGATTATTGTAATAATTTTAACATATTATTAATCTTATTTTTAATTTCAGTTTGGTAATTGTGACATGCTCTGGATTTTTCTAAACAGTAAAACTGTTTGAATGAAGTGAGAAAATCAGCAGACCAATCCATAATGAATTAGCAAAGTAAAATGAGGCTAATAGAACTGTGCATGATTATTAATATTGTAGTCCCAGGTCACACTTTACTGCACTGAATAGGTTTACTATGCTACATTATCCTAAGCATGCTTGTAATGTATTTCACTGCTAGATGTCTGTACTTAGAAATTATTATTTGCCTTAATTCACTGGATTATTGGCTTATTCTTCCCAAGGCAGTACAACTCTCAATTCACACACAAGTTGTTAATGTGTCTGTTATGAATTAATGTGTGTGTTTGTGTGTGTGTCTGCAGATCCTGAGTTACCTGTTGGCATGTGACCACCTGTGCCAGCTGGGTTATGACATGGCTCAGGTAGAAGAGGCTCTGGAGATGTTTCAGAACTGCGAAACAAAGGTAGGACATGCAGAGAGCTACAACGCCTCATCATTTTTCTTAGTGATAATAAAACATTTTTATGGCTTTCATCTAATCAAAGTACTCAAAAAAAACAAAAAAACAAAAACAAATCTTTTCTTCTTCTTTGTGAGGCGGAGGAGTTCCTTCACCTGCTGAGTCAGTTTAATGAGATGGGCTTTCAGCAGAACGCCATCAAAGAGGTTCTGCTGGTCCACGAGAACCACAGAGAACGGGCCCTCGAAGAGCTGATGATGCGCGTGGCGTGATGGACAGCAGATACACATACACAAATAACTGCATCATAAAAGTTATCATGTACTGCAGCATCTGAAACTGGATATGGATGGTGGCCTTCACAAAGGAAAAATATTAAATAAATGATGATGCTGCATCTACTACTGAACATTTTTATTAATGTGTTTATTATGTTAACATTTTGTTTTGGTATGAAAATACATTGTCTGTGTAAGAGTGTGTCTGATAATAACGTAATGTGAGTAGTTCAACTGTGACTGATTTATTAAAGCTGAAATTCCACCAAAGCTGCTGTATGTGTTTGTTCAGTTGAATAAGTCACTGACTGCTCTGAACAGGTTTCTATTTTGATTCTGTTTTCTCTTCTCAGCTTGATTTAAACTTCCTTTCTAGACTTCCTAGAAGGAATCCGCCTGGGAAACAGTGTTATAAAGTGCACTGAGAAACAGGAGCAGCTGTCTGGTCACGGTCTGATTCCCACAGACAAAAACGTAGACAAACATCAATAGGACATAATTTTAGTGTACCGCAACTTGGGCATCCATGATTTCTACCAGTCAGTTATAAACAAGCCACTAGTTTAGACAGAATACGGTTCTTCATGGAGGTCAGACTGAAAGTGAAGCAGCTGAAATGGCAATGACAGTGATCCCTCAGTGGATGGTAAAGGTGCATGTGAACAGAGTAGAAAGTGAGATTAGGTAGAAACAGGATTTCTTCCTGTGCATTTGTGTGATCTGGAGCTTTGTTTGAACTCTGTCTCATGTGTCCTGCCTCCTGCTACTCTGGACTTCTTTTAAACCACCAGATCCATTGTGGTGAAGACAAAATCCTAAAAACTCTGTCACACCCATGCAGACACAGGGAGAACATGAATGTGCAGTCACCTTAAAAAGAAGAACAGGATGATGCCAGCATCATCTATCATAACCTCATGGTGATGGTAAGTAGCCTGTATGGTCATTTTAAATGAAATCACAGCAGAGGCCCATTAGACAATGTTTTTTCAATGTAATTACTAAGTACAGCACACATATGTGGACTGTAATTTAAGACAAGGAGGCTGTGGCTCGGAAGGTAGATGTTCAATCCCTGGCTTCTCTGGTTCATATGTCAAGGTTAAAGCCAAAACCCAAGTAGTGTTATTGTGGTGTTATTGACCTTTTGATCAAAGTGTTCGCCAAATGACTAAATGTCATGTACATCACTGATTTGGTTCTCACACGATATCATCTATCATTTGGACATATCCATTGATGGTAACTGTAAAGTAAAATTATAGCATAAACATCCCCCACTCCCCCTTGGATTTCAGAGTTTTGCATCTAAGTATTGGTCCATTCCTATCCTGCAGAAATAGCATAAGTAGCAAGTAGTTACAAAAATCCTTACAGTCATTTCCTCCCAAGCACAAGATTGTTGCATAGCATGCAGATCAAAAAGGTAACACATACTGTAATATCACAATGGTTCAGTTTAATTAATTTGCAGGCTACACTCTAAAGCTGATTGACCATTTTTAAGAGCAGCTTTTATATGCTATCAGGACATTGTGGAGATAATTTGGGACAGTCCCTGAGGTCCTTGAGGTTCTGGTTCTGACTTAGATCCAAACAGTTTCCCATAATGGGCACGGTGGCTTTAGGCAGCCTCATCAGAAACGTATATATGGATCCAATCCTGCCAAAACCTTCCATCTCCCGCTTCACTTTCCACATGTAATCACCCACAGTGTACTCTGTGGTCAGGTGTCTGCTGAGAGTGAACACAGAGTCTCCCCTGACCACAGCAGTCAGCAGAGAGCCTTTACTGTTGCCGTAGTGACCAGACATAGATGTCCACTGGCCCGAAGTCAGGTTGTAGCAGTCCATCACACACATTAAGAAGTCATCACAAGGTCCATTTCTCATCACATACAGATTGTCCCTGTGGGCCACCATGTGAAGACCATAACTGTGTTGGCGGATGAGCGTGGTGACCAGAAGCCACTGGTCCCGTTCAAACACGTACTCATGGAGCTCTGTGGCCCCCTTCCCTTTCCAGAGACAGATGAACATCCTGTTCATGCCCACAGCTAAAGCCACAGAGGCTGCAGGAAAGGGGAGGGGGGATACAAAGCTCCAGCTCCCATCAGACACCTTGTATCTCTCAACTGTCGACAGGGTCTTCATGTTGTACTCCCCTCCTACAGCATACAGGCAGCCCTCATGTCCTGTCAGAGTGAGGTTGTAACGGAGCTGCTGGGGGCCACAGAATGTGGACCATGTGTTAGATGCAGGGTTGTAACAGAAACCTGTCTCTACTACCTTCTTGCTCACATCATGCACCCCTCCAATGATGTAAAGTCTGTTGTCGAGGACGGCCACACCTGCCATGGTGGTACTGGTGCTCCCAGGTAGATGTGTCAAGACCCTCCACTTTCCGTGCTCTTCGTCCAGGTAGCAGATGGTCCTGTGGACATCCTGCAGCAGCTCGGAGGATGGAGAGTGGCTGCACATTGCCATGTAAGTGCTAGGAAGAAGAGACTCGACGTAGTTGACCAGCTTGTAGGGTAAAGCATGCAGGTCCTCCCTCAGGTCAGTGTACATGTCTCTAATGAATAAGGCTGACCTGTGGGACAGCTCCCACACACCATAGGTAGCAGCTGTGTGGTACATGAGCAAACAGTTCTCAGAATTGATGATATTCATCAAGTGCTTTGTGAGAGCTGGTACCTGGAGAAAAGCCGTACATTCGATGGCTTCTACAATCTGGTCACTGTTGAGCACTGGCTGCTCCCCGTCCAGGACCCGCAGCAAAACTAGGAACCCCAGAATCCCCACAGATCGCAGCTGGATCTCGTCCTGTCGGCACTCTCTCATTCCTGACTGAAACAAAGCTCTGAAGTACTCGCAGTTTTCAGCCAGATTTTGTTTATCCACAAAGAAAGAGCTGTCGTTTATGTTGACCCTCAACATGTGTGGTGACTTACAGCTGCTGGACTCCATCACCACCCCACCACAGAGCTTCATCACATCTCCGCTTGATCCAAACACAGCACAAGCACAGACTGCCTCCTGTTCCAAAGCACATAGTAACCGACCGGGATATTCACTATTTGTTTTCACAGCTCTGAGAACAGACTCTATACATAGCAGCTGGACGTGTGACACAGTTCAAGTACACTGAATTGATGAGTGATGACAGAGAGCTGGATGATGACTCCAAATGGCCTGATGAGTCATATTGCTCTTTGTTTGTGACAGCTGAACATTTGTCCTTGAGCAGGAAGAATCACACAACAGTAGGCTGTTCCTCTGGGTGTTACCAGGATTTCAGTAGTCATTAACTTACGTGTGTGCAGAACTAACAGAATACTGAGTATTTCCATTTTGGTACTACTTCTTTTCCTGGAGTAAATCTAGTCCTCTGGCAGTGATCCTGTAGTGTTCGCGTGTACATGCTATTAATCTTCAAAACTATCATATTCTGGCTACTCTTTCTGACTTTGATAAAACTGCATTACACACCTGCTACTTCCAGCCTCTGCTTTCATTCATTCATTTAATTTGTAACCTGAGGATCACATGCATGCAAGAGGAAAAAAATTAAGAGTTGTGGGGAGACTTGCTGCTGCATTTTAAATCAATTGCAGGTGAAGTAGGACTGACTGACTCATATCCTTTTGTCTTGACTGTATCAACTCTCATTACATAGGACAAGAATTATTATAGTTGCTCAAGTGAGCTAGTATCAACTGTAGCTGTGAAATAACACCAAGATTCTTTCCTTGGAGTTTATCATTAGCCACAGAAGCCTAAGAGTGTTAAGGTTGAGGAATAGTTTGGAGAAGATCTTTGTTTTATTCTGATTTCTTACAATTCAGACAGAAACTCTCTTCAAGACAGGACAGAGCAGGCTGTTCTTTAACATGTGTAATAAGCCAATGAGGACGTTTTATTAGTCTGTGAGTACATCTTTCCTTGCAGTTTTGTGTTGAGGAGGTGGATGGCAATGGCAGTAGCCTAAAGAAAGCTGTAAGACATAAAATAGACAAGCTTGACACGCTTGTGGCAGAGAGGAGAATAGTGGACTAGATCAGTGCCAGCGTTGACTGTCCCTCTTAGTCGCTCTGTGACATGCTGCACATGAGAATCTTATTCAGCCACAGAGAGCGTCAGGCATTCCTTTGTGCCACTGCACTTGACCTGCTGCCCAAACCAGCGGGCAAGGTGCATTTATGCAGCTATAAAGACCTGTGCTTATAATATAAGTGTGTCATTTCACAGAATTCCAGATACAGTGTTTGGTGTAGAAAAGCTGTTTCTAGATGACTTCACACATTCCCTACACATTTACTGCAGTTACCGTCTTAATTTGCTAAAATACACTCCACAGCCTATAACTGTAGTCTTTGTTGAGTGGAACAGGACAAACATCCAGCTGTGTGTGTGTACATGTGCAGATTTCCAGCTAAGTGGATGTTTCACCGCAGGTCTTACAGGCTCAGTTTGCAGTCTTTTTCCTAAAATGGAGAGGGTCAGAGCATCAGTTGCATACTGTTTTTCTCCTCTCTCCCGGGAGCAGTTGAATCACACAGCAAACACAGTACAGGATCTGGAAGATACTGTAACATTACCGGCCGCCTTGGCTCGGTCGAGGAGCTTTTTTCATTTTCCAACATTGTAGTCAAGGAAAAACTGAGAAAGATTCAAACATGGATTTTTTTCACCACGGCCTGACTGTACGGAGATTTGTTTTTTCTACGCACTTTGTTATGGTACAGAAGTAAGAATCTGGAACACTTTGGTGTGAGATACTGTATAATCATGTCATCGATGTTTGGGAAGGTGAAGGCGAGTAACTCTGCTGACAGAAGTCCTGCGGAGTGTAACCTTGTGCTCCTCGGTGCCATGGGCTCTGGAAAATCAGGTCTGACTTTAAATCTTTCACGGCAATTAGGCTTACGTTTAGTAACTTCTGTAACACATAGCCAATTTCAATAACACATCTTAACAAACTGATCATCAGCTCATGATTCTGATGTCTTTTCAGTGGAGATTATTGACATGCTGTCAGATTTGGTAATTCTCTGACTCTTTTTAGAAAAAGCACCAGTTTCGTGCTGAAGTCAAATGCGGCTGTTTATGTAGCTGGTGGTTTTCTCAGGGCACTCTCTGACCCCAGTCCCCTGAGGGTCCACAGTCAGACAGACAACCAGAGTGTTCCTGTATGTGCTTATTCTGTTTTCTGTTCAGCGCTGACGGTGAAATTCCTGACGAAGCGCTTCATCGGGGAATATGACCCCTATCTAGGTGAGCCAGAGTCAATATCACTATCAGATATTGGTTACAGGAAATACTTTACTGCAGAAAAAGGATTTTTTTCCAGTCATGTGTACAGCACTGTAGAAAATACTGTGACTTACTCATACTTTTGAAAATGTGAGATTAGTTTATTGTGTGTCCTCGGCTGCCTTGCAGAAGACATCTACTCATCAGAAGAGATTGTGGACCAACAGCCAGTAACTGTGAGGGTGATGGACACTTGTGACCAGGTATGAATCACAGACTTCCTGTTGTGTTACCTTTCATACACTATATAATGTGGATGCAGCAAAGCCTGATGTGATTTGCACTGGAGTCTGTCTGAAGTCTAGAGCTGCAGCTTATGTTCGGGGTGATCTTTTCCATCTGTGAACCAGTGGAAGGAGACGTGTAGGTGTATGTAAAGATAAACATGTCTCATTAACACGCTTTATTTACAATAGAACATAAGAACCATAAATGTTTAAACTGAGGAAATGTACCAATTTACACAAAGAAAATCTTGACAGTGATGGCACCAATACTGTATGTCCCGAAAAGTTGGCACAGGGCCATGTTTACCACAGAGTATCATCCCCTCTTCTTTTAACATCAGTCTGTAAATGTCTGGAAATTGAAGAGACCATTTGGAGTTTTGTTGCACCATTTTCATCTGATATAAGATTCTAACTGCTCAACAGAGCTGGGTCTTCTTTGTCGTATTTTGCATTTCAGGATGCACCAAGTATTTTCTGTCAGTGAAAGATCTGGACTGTAGGCAGGCGGAATCAAGTGGAATATACTGTTGTTTCCGAAAAGAACTAAACTCAGCTCACAGACAAATACAAAACCACAACCAAGCCTAGTTACACCATAACAAAAGTGATCCATGTCCAAGATTTCTGCAAAGTGGCTAAATCTTTTTATATTATATACTGCAGATAGATATAGGTATATAGCATCTAATCACAACAAAAGTTATTTTAAGGCACTTTTCAAGACTTTACAGAATATATTCATACAACTATATAGGTTATATATATATATAGATAGATAGATAGATAGATAGATAGATTATGTAGAAAACCCAATAAAAACCACTTAAGCAGCACTAGGAGACAGTGGAGAGGAAAAAGTTCCTTTAATGGAAAAAAATCAGGCAGGGTGGGTGGTCATCTGCATCGACTGGTTGGGGTGAGAGAAAAGTGGAGACAATAGAACATCAGGCCGAAAAAAGAAGAAGAACAACAAAAAGCAACAAACAAAACACTGATATGATGGGGATGCTGATCGACCTTTTTGACAGTTCTTGTTTGGCTGAACAGACAAACATTTTACCCATTCCTGAGTAGGGCCTGACCTCTGCTGGAGAAACTCAGCAACTGTTTATTGACACAGAGGACTTGAGTAACACCCAGCTCGTCCTTCTAATCACTGACAGAACAGATACACACAGGAGCTTTACATTATTTTTTATGGGAGCTGTTATATTATTTTTAAAATCCCTTTTGTTATGTTTACACTTAGTATGCTATGTGTAGTATGATCGCTGGTGTGGTTCTCTATGACACAACCGGTGACATTACAGATGATGTGCTTTGGCCAATCACATTCATGCATTCCTATGTGTTTTACATGTGTGTGAAGGAGGGTCCAGCAAACACAGAGCGTTACCTGTCTTGGGCCAACGCCTTCCTCGTGATCTACAGCATCGACAACATGGAGAGTTTCAAAGGCAGCCAGCTGTACCTCCAGACGCTCGCCCTGCACAACAAAACCTTCAGGCCTGAAACTCCCATCATTCTGCTGGGCAACAAGCAGGACATGGACAGATACAGGCCAGTATCTGTGTGTCACTGTATGTTGCTTGTGTATGCAGTATAGTGACACTGTATACTCATACAATGTATACAATATAAGTATACAGTGTCACTCATACAGCTCATCATTTCAGTTCAGTCCAGTCTCAGTGGTCTAGGTTTGATCCTGAGGGAAATAGTCCAGAATTTTAACTACCAAAAGTGCTGATTAGAGCATTGTAAACTGTATTCCCATTTGATCATACACACTATCACTGCTATGCCTCCATTATCATACTTATAATGTACTCCTTAACCATAACCATACTGTAGTTACCAGGCATAGATATTGTAGAAAGGATTTATCAGTGTTAGCACTGGAGATAAAAGAAAAAAGAAAAAAAAGGTTATGAAAACTAATCTGAGACTTTACAGAAGATGATAGCTCTATTTGATAACCAGACTGCAGTAACCCAGTTCTGACATACTGTTAATTACATTTATGAGGATAAAAATACAATAAAGCTTATGTTTACTATGGTCAGCTAGACCATAAAGACCAAGTTAAGCAAGGCAAACACATGAAATCCAGAGCAGAACGGCTTACGTCATGCAAACAGATGACAGCCGCTTTCAGTATGCTGGGGCTTCACATCCTTAACTTGTGCTCCAGAGAATTGCATCAGTGCATAAAAATGTTTTTGTTGCTATTGGAAGTCTTGGATCTAAAAGCAATAACATGCACCAAGTACAATTTGGTGCATAATTTGGATTCTGTCCATCTGTCTCTGATAAGACAAATGTGGTTCATTTAGGGAGCTGTCATCTTTACAGTTCTGTAAGTGAGACCAGACTTTATTTGAATACATCTGCTTTTTTAAATGTGGCAGGTCCAGATGTGTTTGGGAGAGAAAAGTTGACATCATGATAGTCATAGTCATAGTATTAATAATAGTATTTTCGCATTTTAATCTACAGACAATAACCTATAACAAAGTGAAAAAATGCTGCAAATACATTAATGACCCCAAACTGAAATTTCTTATTTATACGAGCACTACAGTATTTCTGTTCATTTGTTGTTCCTGTTTCTGTTTGTGAGCCTAAACTCATATCAAAACTAAATGTGGACTGTTATTGTCTGTGAAGGTTCTTAGTCATTCAGGTCACAGTTATCTTCAGTTTCATCAGTTCGGTGAACTGATGAAACTTTCTGGATAGCGGACGAAACCTTAGTTAGCCTGTTAGTCTGTGTTAGCTTTAGCCATTAGCTAGCTTATTAGCAGTAACTGTGCTTTATTAGCCACACTGTAGTTAAACAAATCTAGCTCGCTATGAACCAGCCCAGGAACAGACATGGTGGAAAAGGAGTGAGAGATTTGTCTTGAAGACATTCCAGTGTCTATGGGGTTTGCTTTGAATCATTATGACACTCCACGTTTAGCTGTCATCCCAGTCTTAAGTCTCTCTCTTTTTTCCAAGCCTTTTTTTCCTGATTTTTTCATCCTTCTAGTTTACAGCTGTCTGAGAGGGTCTGAATACTTTAAACTGTTAAAATGTGTTAGTATATAGGCCTGAGAACTTTGCAATGCAACTGTAATTTTTAGCTTAATGCGCTAAAATGCTAACATTTGCTAGCAATACACACAAAATCCAACATAAAACTGGAGTTTTACACCAAAGTATTAGACAATGTGGAAGTCTAAACAGTGTGAACCTAATGTTGACTGACAGCAGGCTCATTTCTGCTTCCAGACAGGTGAGTCAGTGTGATGCTGAAGCCCTGGCATCTCGTTTTGGCTGTTTGTTCTTTGAGGTGTCTGCATGTCTGGACTTCCTGTCTGTGCAGCACGTCTTCTACGAGGCAGTGAGAAGGGCGAGGCAGGGGCGGAGGTGCGGTCGCCTGGTGCCGGCTATTTACATCAGCGCGGAAAAGGCTCTGTTCGACGTGCCCTCGTTCACCACCCCCTGTTATAAGGAGCTGCCTGCCCCAGCCACTGCCAAGCTGGTGACTGTGAAGACATCCAGAGCTCAGAGCAAACGGAGGGCTCCGACACTCACTCTGCTCAAAGGCTTCAAGATCTTCTGACATCCTGTTAATAAACTAATGAACTGCATTCATCTGCACATTTGTTTGCAGAAATGCAAACAGAGTGAAGTGAAATGGAAGTTTTAGTTACTGACCAACAACACTGGTTAAATATTCTGGTGAAATCATTGTTTATCCACAACTCTGTAGAAGCACGGGACTTTTGAGATCAAACTGTGCTTGTTGTTGTCAACAGTTGTTGTCTTCACTTGACTAAGAATTTTCTTGTAGAGTGTGTTGATGGAAGTATTCACAATATACTTCATCTCAGTTTTACAAAGCTGTAATTATGAAATCATTCAGTTCAACACGCAGGCAAATAAATCAAGTTTTAAAATGTCTCTTAAATGTCGCTGTGCTGCCATGTGTCCTCACTGCTGAACCTTTTTGTTCGCTCGACCTAGTAATACTAATAAGTCATTTTTTGGCATTTATGATCAACTCATAATTACAGAGACTCAAGATCATCCCATGATGTAATTTTCCCCTCTACTCCTAATCTGAAAAGCTCAGAATACCATGAGCTAAGAACTACTGTCTCCTCTTGTTCCACTCTTGGCCATGCTCATCATATCAGATCAGATGCCACCTTTCTGAATATGGACTCCTTGTACAGAATCTAGTCATATATTGTGTTTGACTACTGCAGTGTTATACTCACAGAACTACCCAAATACACAATCAAAGCTCTCTAGATGATCCAAAATGCATCAGGCATAAGGAGAACATGCTAACTCCACACAGACAGGTCTTTCTTGCTAGTTAGGAGACTGGTGACCTGTCCAGGTACCTGGTCTCTTACCAAAGATATCTGGGATTGGCTCCAGCACCACAATGACTCTAAACATTATAAGTAGTTTAGAGTAGTTTAAAACACATGGATGATACAAAAAGTGCAGTTTTTTGTTGAACCTCTGTCTCATATTCATCTTTTGATCCTACATGCTTTCAGTCTACAGCGAACATAGATGAACTGGCCTTACCACACTGATACCTCTGTGGAGGACTGTATAGTCCGGCAAGATTCAGCTTGAAATTAAACTCATGGACATGCAGACATAATACTTTCAGGGATTTATTGAGCTGTCACGCTGATGTGCATGCAATGGCACTCTGCTTTTTTTTTCTTTTACAGATTGTATGCATCACAGTATCAGCAATGAGAGCTTTATATACAACTAGCATTGTGTTGGAAGAGCAGCATATGCGATTACACTAGAGCAGTAATCTGCAATCTTCACTCTGTCAGATACGCTCCATTGTGGACCTCCAGCTCAGCAGCTAACACCTCTTCCTGCTCTACCTCTTGCTCCACCTCCTGTTTCTCCTCCCGTTCCTCTGCTTGGCTCTCCTCCTGCACTGAATGATCTGAGTACAGGCAGGAGGTGTTGCCGTCTTTCCACGTGACCACGATGTTTCCTGCTCTGATCTCGCTGTCACATGTGGGAAAGTTGTTTTCATGCAGCAGCCTCTGAGCTGAGGGTGAAGATGGTGGTTTGTCGCAGTTGTCGTCTGCGAGAGGTGAAATGACCTTCATCACCTCCCCTTCACGATTCTGAGCCAGAGCTGCTGCTGCTGCCTTGTACTTTGCTATCTTCCTTCTGCTCCTGTGGGAAAAATACAGAAAACCATGTTAAGTCAGCAGCTGTTAAAAAGTGTTTTGCAACGATAATTTCATTGATTGGATTCAGGTCGTACTTGTTGGCCATGGCTCCCATTCCCAGAAGCAGGAAACCAACAAGAAGGCAGATGAAGGACAGTCCCAGCATCACAAACTTCCATGTGGTTGCTGCAAGAGGAAGAATACAACAGTCTGGTGAAAGTTCATAGACACAGCTCATCATCACAGTTCATCGCTATACTAGTTTGCTTCTCTTATATAGTATACAGTACAGTATACATACATACATACATATATATATATATACATATACATATTCCTCCCTGTTAATGTGAGTTTGTTCTGGGTACGTCTCAGGCTCTGGTTTTAAGAGTTGTTTAGAAAGCTATTATAATACTATTCCATTTTAATAAGTTTTATTTTTTGCAACTTTTGCTTTAACAACACCTAAAAATGCTTCATAATATGCATGATTTTCAATGCTGCCAATATAAAATAAATATTG
>OMLM01001986.1:121100-133334 GCA_900302695.1 Helostoma temminkii | reverse complement strand
GGAAACAGAGAGATCACAGCAATGGGGTGGACCAAAGCAATAAAGGAGGTCAAAGCTATGGGATGGATCACAGCAACAAAGGAGATCACAGCAACAAAGGAGATCACAGCAATGGGCTGGATCACAGCAAAAATAGAGATCACAGCAACAAAGGAGCTCACAGCAATGGGTTGGAAGACGGAAACAGAGAGATCACAGCAAAGGGATGGATCATAGCAAAGGGATGGATCACAGCACTAATGGAGATCACAGCAACAAAGGAGATCAAAGCAAAGGAGTGGATCACAGCAATAAAGGAGATCAAAGCAAAAGGGTGGATCACAGCAAAAATGGAGATCACAGCAACAAAGAAGATCAAAGCAAAGGGCTGGACCACGGCAACAAGGAGATCACAGCAATGGGGCGGATCACAGTAACAAAGGAGATCACAGTAAAAAGGGTGGATCACAGCAAAAGGGTAGATCACAGCAATAAAGGAAATCAAAGCAACAAAGGAGATCATAGCAATGGGCTGGACCACGGAAACAAAGAAGAACACAGCAAAAGAGGGTGGATCACAACAATAAAGGAGATCAAAGCAAAAGGGTGGATCACAGGAACAAAGGATATCACAGCAACAAAGGAGATCACAGCGAAGGTGTGGTCCACAGCAATACAGGAGATCACAGCAATGGGCTGGACCACGGCAACAAGGAGATCACAGCAATGGGGTGGATCACAGTAACATAGGATATCACAGCAAAAAGGGTGGATCACAGCAAAGGGTAGATCACAGCAATAAAGGAAATCAAAGCAAAAGGGTAGATCACATCAAAAGGGTAAATCTGTGTTATAAAGTGGATGACGTTACAGCAAACGGGTAGATCACAGCGATAAAGAGGTAGTGTACAGCAAAGTTGTAGATTACAGCAATAAAGGAGCAGCACAGTTAGCAACTTAAATTATTTATATACTTATTATTTTATTATTAGCAATTTTTATTGCTTGTTTAACTGTTCATTGCGACTTTAATGACTGGCTACCAAATTGACAGATATTGATATCACCGGTCTTTATACCACAGGCACCACTAAAACGTGAATAATTTTCATACAGTTAGGTACTAGCTTTTAAATGTCACTGCCACTGCCACTATGCTGTACTCATAATAAACTCAGTAAACTCTATACTTTGTATAGTAAACTAATTTTTACATAAATGCTGAAAGTAAGATCAGTGTTTTGTTGCACATTTTCAACATACACCTGCTATTGCAGATTATGGCTGTTTAAATTGTCTATCAGATTATGTATTGTTTCATTTTAACAGCCCAGCTCATATTAGTATAACGTAATTATCTTAAAACAGGCCTGTTAAGTACACTGTCATATTTATCATGGGACTTAGCATCTGGCTGGCTGGAGGTGGAGAAATTGGAGTTTTTCAAGTATCAAATATACAGTTATAGCTGAAATACAGTCTTATCAAATTACTGTTGCTGTTAATAAATGTCATTATGATTGGTAAGCAAGAACTGTTCTCACTTGTCAGTATAGTTATGATTAGCTGCAGTATATTATCCCAGATTATTCCTAGTCCTTTGGAAAGTGGGTGAGACAGTGTGTAAATAATAAAATACTAAATTAATTTAAAGGATTGTCAGAAACTGACACACTAACTTAAACCATTATATGACAAAAAAAAAAATCTTTGTTTAAGTATGTCACTGTGATTAATTTAACTTTTACAATCAAGTGGTTCATCATTAACAGAAAAAGATTAGGCCCATTAAATTTTCTTTGCTCTTTTATGATGTGTTATTGTCTAATAAGCCATGAAAAGGGGGAATGATTTTTGCATACAGTCGCTTCAGATAGCACAGTGTTAGGGTGCTCCACGGCCATGGGCCAAAATTCTTAAATGAAATTACTTATGAAAATCATTTGCTTATCAGAAAATAAGACGCATCATTTTACTTGCAAGTTGATAATAATGTTCACAGATATTTTAATGTTTTTTTCTTCTTTTGTTCGTTTTATTTTTAAGCAAGATGTGATTATGTTGTTAGTTTTTTTTTATTTTTCATGTGTATAATAGAGCAATGAATGAATAAATGGGAGAATGTGACTTCTGAAATCTGGCATGAGACATAAAGATTTATCACTCTATTCTATAGCTACATTATCACTCAGTCCTATTTCATTTGTACAACAGTAACACTGTCTTTGACTAAGTACAGACACAGCACAGAGACATGCAATAAGTTACTCACAGAGTAGATGTTTATTAGAGACAGCTGATACTGCCAGCTGGTCCCCACCTCTGTCATTTTAAGTACTAAATGCATAGGTCAGCATCGGCTAAAAATAAGAAACTGCCACAATGCGGTTTGCCAATGAGAGTTTTATTGCATTTTGCCAATCTCAGTGTTTTTCACATTCACAAATACTTTTTCAATACTTTTCACTAACCTACGTAGCAGAATACTTTTTATGTTTTGAAGCAACTTCTCTTTTGCCACAATTTGGCCATCTTGAGGATGTGTTATTGTGAAATTCAAAGAGCAACAATACAAATACATTAACAATTTCTAAAAGCTCTAGTCAAAGTAAGGTCATCTGTTTGATGAAAAAGGCAAAATTTTTAAGAATATTTTTTTACAATTTATGAAGTTGTGAGTCAATAGTTGAAAGCTTCTTTCAGCAGTAATTGACACCACTGGGTAAAGGGAGATGGTATTCTTCCACATTAGTGGCCGGGTGTCATAACATATCATAAAGCACCCCTTCTAACCTTGTCAGAACTTATTATAGCACCAATTAGATTAAAAAAAAGACAGCCACACAGCTGAGGATGTACTTCATGCTCATCTGCAAAAGGGTAACATTCCTTGTATGGAGAGACACTGTGTGGTTTTCAAAAAAAAACCTCCAAGGACCAAAAACAGAAGAAAATAAATACACATCATGTCACAGTAAAGTGACAATGACAAGGGCACTAGCTTATTTGTTCAGTACAACACAATTAACCTATCTGTATGACATCTTTTTACTGCGACTGCTGTTCCTGCTGAAATAGTCTTTGTCATGTAACAAGTCTTTTTTCTGTTTCTGTCTGTGTCTCCCTCTCTTCTTACCTCTTCTCAGGTCTCCACATAATGGAGCAAGAATGAACAGAGAGCGGCTTAAAAAAAAGCATGAACTGGAGGTTTATTGAGGTCATCTGCTTCCTGTTTATATGGGACCATATAACAGTTCAGTCTTCCCGCCAGGACCCGTTGGCCACTGAGCAACATGTCACCAAGCAATATGACTGGCTCATCTCTGACCGTGGACCTTTCCACCACTCTCGGAGCTATCTGTCCTTTGTGGAAAGATTCCGCCAAGGATTTACGACCAGATATAAAATTTATAGGTGAGTTCACTCTCAGCCTATGTGCTGATGCCATTCAAGCTTTTTAAAAGACGGTCTGTTTTAATGTTTTTTTCTTTTTCCATTTTGAGATTTTTGGTGCAAAAAGCTGCACTCTGTATGTTTCTAAACTATTAGATAAGACTTTTATTTGTTATATATTTATTTACAGCCATTCTCAGCATTGTGAACCTTTTCTTATATATCTAATGAAGTATTCTGCTAGGACTTACATTTTTATTTGTTTGTTTGTTTTATTTTGTTTTGTTTTTGTAAGACTCAGGCAGAATTAGCTTAATTTTAGCGTACTTTTTCCATACTTCATTATTTATACTGCTTTTAGAGAAAAACACTACTGGTAGGTGCTGTGTACAGCATCTGCACACATGTGGTCATATGTATATAGAAGTACTAGCCAACTTCCATCTTTTCTTCTGTATGTGTGAGAAAAAAAATACTGTCTGAGACTCAATAATTCCAGCATTGCTTATATTTTCCACCATATGCTTTGCTTTGCATTTGACATTTTTCTTTGCATTGGCCTTTTTTATGGTTCGCATGCAGAGGTACACAAATTAGATGGCTAGACACTCACCTTCTTAGAATGAAATTCCTATATCTTGCTGCAATCTGCTAACTAAGAAATATAGAGAGACTAAAACAGAGTACAAGAGTCATTTGCCACATTCTTTTGGCAGTTCTTTTACAGAGTTTGTTCTCTCCCTCTTCTCTCTTGGTAACTTGCCACAGTTCCCGGTCCCCACTGGCTTTCGTGCTTGATATTGTCACATGAACAGTAAACAATGCATTTGCATAATGTGTAACTTGACAGAGCAGGATGTTGCACAGAGACATGAATCTCAAAGGCAAAACTTCTGAAGCTGCACTCCGTACAGCTGTCGAGTGCTGTCTGTGAGGCTGCAGTGATTTATTAAAACTGAGTTTATGCTTGCATGTTGGGTGCTGCTGGGGGTGTTGCTGGACCCAGGTGGCTCCTGTTGTTTCTCCCTTTTAACAAACCATTAGTGGCATCAATTTCAACCATCAGTGCTAGATATCCCTTTCCCCTTGACAAGACAATTAAATCCTGCATTAAGACAGAGAAAATGTTGATGTACTGTATTTTCCATTAAAAATGAAATCAACTATCCACATTCACATCTGCCAAACATCTGCTGACGTGTCAGACAAAGTACTATTAATGGGAAAACAAAAGATTTTTTTTTTCTTTTTTTTTTCTTTAGAGGTACGGGACACTTCAAGTGTTTTCAAGCATTTTCATCTCAACCTGGGAGAGGGTTAAGTTCAACAATTAGTACATCCTAACTCAGAAAGATGGAGGAAATCAGCGACATCAGCTGGTATAGTGTTTGGTTGGGATGAAATCATACATACCCTTGGTCCTCCTCTGCACATGATTGCCCAGCCGTGCTTTGCTCTAACAGCAATGAGGACTGAATCGCTTTGTAAATTTCCCCAGGGTCTTTCACTGCCTCAACGATTTAGTGGTGGAAAGTGGTTGAATCAGATTTGCAGAGAGACAAAGCATCCAGTCCTTTCGGGTTCTCTTATCAAGAAAGATTACCCTGGAGGCATGCTGAGTGGACAATGCCAACCTGATCAGCAACAAACAAATCTGCCCCATCTTCAGTATGGGCATTGTGCCTAATGTGAACGATAAACACAGATTTAGGAGGTGCCAGCCTCTTGTCCAGTGCTCTGAAAAGGTCACTGTCACTTGAAGGGGAAAGACAACCAATTAGAGGGAGAGGATCCTACAGACCTATGTCTCTTAAAGAAATGATTAGAGTGTGATTCATGTAAGTAATCGCTGTGTCAGTGGTTATTGCAATCTTCAAACTGAATTACTTTTCTTCTTTCCAGCTATCATATGCGCAAGTGTACATTTCCTATATGGTATTCATTCAGTCACAAGAAAGCCACTTTCACTTCAGGCTGCATACTGCTTTTGTATCAGACTTGCAGATGAATAATGTGTATCAACGTGTGCTTCAGTTAGTGGTGAATTTCGATGGTCTGTTTTGCTCACACTAGCATCTTTCGTTCTGTTGCTTGTACACTATTATGAGGTTCAGTGTGTTTCAGATGATACATGTTCCTTGTTTGGTCTTTGTTTGCAGAGCTCTATCTCAGGTTTTTGTGAGCCTGAATGAAAATCCAATATAAATGCAAATCTGGTAGCCATTAATGCATTTTAAAGGGCTCAAATCAGTAGTGCACTATAATCAAATAAACAAGATGAGGGCTGTTATTTAGAATAACAGAAATATATTTATGAAAATGCATAGCGCTGATTGATCACAGTTTAAAAAGCTACGGTATGCTGAAATGAATGAATTGAGGGGGGTGATAGTCACTGGACCAGAGATTATCAAAAGCTTGAAATCTATTTAAGGTTTAAACAAAGCCCTGTAACTTTGTAATTCATTTAAAAAGGGAAATTGAGTCATTTTATATTTTATTTGCGCTGTTTTTTGGAAACAGATGGGTAAGTACTTTGGACTTGACAGAAGGATTGTCTATGAAAATTGGTGTTCCAAGAAAAAAGCATCAAGAGTTAACTTTAAAAAAAAAAGCATTTAAAACAAACTGACAGATGTCGGCAGCACATTTTTTGGTAAGATGAATCAGATGGATCAGAGGGGTTCTAGCATTTTTGCCATAAACCTGGGCAGGACTATCACAGTGACAGCATAGTGTCGCCCTTGAAACATGGAACTGGGGTTGTGCTGACAATGGGCTGCATGAGTGCAAAAGATAAGGAGAGATGACATTTATAGATGGCAAAAGTCTGAATTTGTAGACTCAAATATTTAATAAAAGGTTATTCCCTGTGCCAGAAATCATGGACACAGAATTTCCCAACACAACAGTAACCCCAAACACATATATTTTTAAAGAATAAAACCGTGAAAACCATGACTTGTTTAACTAAGTCCCTTGACTTAAATAGAATGTTGCAGTGTTTCGAAACATGACATAACACAAAAAAAAATTCTTATAAAAAAACAGCAGCTGAAAAGAACCATCGGTGGCAGAACATCTCTCTCCATATTTGAAAAATGGTTCATGTCAAGCAATATCAAATTTCTTATCAAAAGAAAGCATAGGCATATATACAAAATGTAAAACTAAAAATAATAAAAAAACAAACAAAATACTGTACTGTCATATATGAGGGGACTTAAGTTGCAATTTTCATTATAGTTTGACTTAACTGGCTTCATTCTTTATTGGTTTGATTTATTTTGGACTCTGACACAATAAATACTGTACAACTGTGTTTAAGGGTCAGGAAACTACACATAGTATGTTAGTAAACTAACTTCATCTACATCCTAAGAATATCTAAAATTTTGATATACCTCATTAATCATCCACCTCTCCTCATCAGAGACAAATCTACCTTTGTGTTATACAAAAACTCAATGGCACAATAATATTTTAGTATTTCAGTATTTCTGCCTGCCTTTATTCTGCCCCTCTTGATTCAATTTTGCACTGTTACGACAGCAGTTTGGCTCCAGCTTTTTATGCGACTAATGTTACTCCACTGAATTCCAAGCTCAAAAATAAAAATAACATGGTCTCTGAAGAAAATGGCTAGATATAAGAAGTCATGTTAAAAAGCATCTTGATGACTACCTAGCAAACTTTGGCACAAAAGAGATAAAAATCACGATGTTAAAATCAGAACAGTATAAGGCGAAAAAATATGGCTTGTTGAGTTTCAATGGTTCAGTCACCATAAGCACCATAAAGATTTATTACAGTCTTGAAAAGTGCAGTAAATAAAAAGAAATACAGATGAAGGTGTTCAAAACATCACTTTTTGCCACAATAACAGGCCACTTAATGTGTTTCATTTGTGCAGTTGAATGTCTGTCAGTGGCGCTCATCTTGCACTCAGTTGATGTGCATAGCACTGTGCAATGAACAGCTAACTGTGGCCATAATTGCAAATCATAGGTCATACTATTATATCCATAATCTTTAGGCTGCAGGATGCGCATGAGCTGTCTAATGTGAACACTCCATATTTTGATAAATTATTTATCACCAGTAGCACAAATGAAGAAGCTGCAAAAATAGATAGATAGATAGATAGATAGATAGATAGATAGATTGATACTGACACACACTGACATTGCACAAGACAGTACAAAGAATAGCAACATGCATGAAAGTTCAGAATAAAGTATTTCAGGGGATATAAGCACCCAAGATAAGCAGAGATATCCTATACTTGAAGTTGATATTTGTTTTCATTCACTCATTTATGATCAGATTTTGTGCATTTCTAACACATTACCATCATGACAGAACAACGGTAGCCTAAACATTAGAAACATTCTTTAGGCACGTGTCACATGAAACCCAGTACGACTCCACCACTCGCTATGACATTATTAAGAAACGTATAGTAGAACTTTTCTGACAGTTTCAACCAAAACTGATAAATTATATCCTTGTAAAATTAGAATTCACGGCAGAGCTGCTGTATTGGTTTGAATTAGGTTATACAGGTGGCCGGTGAGTGTATACTTTATTGAAATCCAAAAAGGGCCATAATTTCTCTCCATTTTCCTGCCGTTCGGTGTTTAATAGCTGTTTTGAGCTAGTTTAATTTTGCCAGTGATGTTTAGAAACACTGTTGGCACTCAGTGTGTATGAATGCTGTTCCATGCACCATCACATGTGTACCAGCACAAAGTATATTGGGATGGTGCTTCTGACTGCTGTCCAAGGCCATTGTGTATATGAATGCTGTCACAGCATCTGTTTATTTTACTGAAATCGCCAATGCACAGGGGCAGTTTTGTCACCACACTAGATGGCATTTATATTCACAGTGTGCTTCATTTTATTTAAATATAAAATATATATATATATATTTATCACATAGGGACATTGTTGTGGGATAGCTGCACATATATGATGGCACTATTATGGGATTTCACTGTCTGACACTGCCACATGTGCCTCCACATATCACTGTATTACAATATAACTATCCTATATGGACTTATGCCAGTCATGTTTTGTAGATATGTTCTTTAACATCCTAATTTGATATCATAAAGCATATGTTTCCATTGAACCTTTGATCACTGTTTTCATTTCTTATTTATAACATAGATATGCAATATTTACCTTTATCCTCCAGCTAGCTTCATTCTTACATCAAACCAATGTTTGAAGTAAAGTTTGACAGACGTTGACATGGTTATATTTAATGCAAGCATGTTATGCATATCTCTAAGTGAACATTTCCTTCATGATATTAATTATTCCTAACTACAATCACTTCACAGACAACCACTTGATCAGCACAAAACCATGCATGTTAATGCACAGTCTCTAATCACTAACCTCTAATTTGCATGTACAACTTATTTCATTCAGTTTCTTTTTGAAACCCTCTTTTAAAACTCAGTACATCTTTTATTTCTGTTTATCAGTTTTCAGTTCTCCTTAATATGAGCACATATTTGTATGTTATGTAAAATGTTAACATGATTTAATGAACAACCAGCAACACCAAAACGCATTGTGTTTCCTCATGTGATAGAAGTGGCTGTGTCTGTCAGTGCTGATCTGGGCCCTATTTGTTTCAAACAGAAACATGGTGTAACATTTGTCCGACTCAGGTATTGAATTAGTTTGGATGAACCATGTGTAATTGTATAGAGCGAGGGAAGGCTGATTTGATGTCGTCTGCAGATTTGCTGAGAGAGACTGCAGCAATGTTTAATTCAGCAGGCTGTAGCCAAAGGAAGAGAGAGAGCGAGGCAGTCAGGAAGTTAGGAGGGATGAAAAAGACTGAAGAAAGAGGACAGAGACACTGAGAGATCTGAGATGCCATTAGGCAGTGAGACAGGAAGGTGCTAAAAGTGTGTGATAAAGAAAATGTATATAGGTCTAAAGACACGAAATCGAGTCCGGTGAGTTCAGTATCAAAACAAGGAATATGGGAGCAGACATGTACACTGGCAGCGAGGTCATAGTCAAGGTGAGGAAGACACGCCACACTCAGGCATTGGAGTGACTCAGATGCATCACAAATACCACATACCCAAGTGCAGTTCTCTCTCTCCAACAAAGAAACAACTAAAGGCATGCATTATTAAGGCCTTGTCTGCATCTCATCATAGCTGTACATAGAAAATTATACGTTTATCGCCTGTCAAAGATGATTTCCTTTTTATCCAGGACTTAAATATGGATTCTTGGCAGCACTAGAAAATTGCATAACATTTAACTATTTTTATTCCTCCATGTACTTGTCTACCAATCCTAAGTGTACATACAGTACAGTATTTGTTTGTTACTTGTTTATTTTTAACCAGTAAGAGAATGAAAACACAGTTTCCCAAGGACATATGTTGGGGTGGACTCTAGATGAAGACCAAACAATAAGTTCAATGATAACATTGCTAGATTCTTAACAATGCTAGTTGCAATCTGAAATTAGGCTTAAATAATACTACATGTAAATACTGTAGTACACTTGATCAACATTAACATATTGAAGCACAATCTCCAGTCTTCCATGTGACACTTGTATGACAGTATTGTTATAATAAAAGAGCAGTCTTGGGTGTTAGGGGTTCAAGCTGCTCCCAAACACAAAATGTCTAGTTAAAATGTACCACAGAGAACTTTGTTGCAAGCAGCTTCCTGTCAACTGCAGTCCATATGTCCATGAAAATGTACTTAAACATCACAATAACACTGACATTTTTCCCATAAAATGACCCCATTGATGAGTATACATAAAAAAAATAATAATGTTGTTGCAGTTGGGATATTTGCAGAGATATTTGCTGTATGTGTACAGCTTGTGAACATGAAGACCAACAAAAAAAGGATCTTGGCTGTGTCTTTATACGCTGGCAGCGGACATTAATTCCCATTTGCTGACTGAAGCAATAATCCCTTCCAAACTAGCCCCAGCCAATCAGGGAAGCTGGAATTCCTGAGCTGACCATTTATTTTCTAGTAAAATCTAAATTTAACATGAGAGACCTAATTTTTGGAGTACTGCTGGCTGTAAGGCACAGAAAATATCATATACATACTGTAACTGGTAGAGTAAAATATCAGGATTTATTAACACAGGACTGTTTGTGCAGGGTAACACAATGAATTCACAGAGGGATGCAATTTCATCTCTTTATAATCTTTATCTTTAGATAATCTTTCTCTTTTACACACCCAGAAACAGACAGACATACACAAGACACAATATTGTCCTGGAGCTAGCAAATAAAATCACTGGAAAAGTACTGATACTCTGTGTTGATCTACATTTCTCAGATGTATATGTTTGAGAGGTTGATCTGGGGAGGGATTGTATGCCACTTCCTTTCTCCACCCTAGTGGTAAAAAGCCCCCGCTGTTGGACAACTTAATTACTGGCAAAGAAGGGATGGTAATTAGAGGAGAAACAGGAGGCTAGAAAAAACTGTCAGGGTTAAGTACTGACTAATTCACTGCGTGGGACGCCTGCGCCACTCTCCCTCGAGAATGGCAATGCAACACCACAGAGCAACAAGCTCTGAAGAGCAGATACTGGAGCAGCCATTTCTCACATTACCATTGTTATGTGCTAAACTAAGTTGCTAAATCACATTATTCTTACTATACCATAAAAATGAGTCCAGTATTTTCTCTTAAATCACAAATGTGCATAGAGAATAATGAACAAAAACAAAGTCTACAACTGTCTTTAGTTCATAATCTGTGTTTTAAAGATGCTGACAACCCACTGTGTTTTCATGTTAGCTAAACAGACCTTGTTTCAGATTGAAGTAGGTGATGCTGAAGTCAAGGGTCTACAAAAACGGCATGCATTTAAAAGAATCGAAGCTGTTTTCTTTGTACTAATAGCGATAGCACATTTAATGCTGGAGTGTCAGAGAGATGTCAGTTAAGCATGAAGGGCACATACACTTAAAGACAATAAAAGCTGTTTGGTATTATGAATATTGTGTTTTTTCCATAAAAATAATGCATACAATAAAAGGTCAAATTACAAATTTTTGTAGTCTTTAAAGTTCTTAAAAAATACATAAGATTTGAATATATTCCAATCCCACAGTCAGTGCACTGAATCTCTTGTAAACACCTCAGTAAATGTGTCTTTCCTCTCTTACTCTCCTGTCCTGCAGTCAGCGCACAGTTTGTATGTGTGTGTGACCTTCCTAACTAGAAAACAGTTTATTTCAGGCCTCCTGCAGAACATCTGAGTCAGTTTACTTCCAGCAAAGCACTAAAAATGTTGGGTATGCTGTTTATGTCAGGTTCATCTGTATTGTAGGATTTCAGAAAGGTCATTTCCAAAATTTCAATAGGGATTTTACGTGCTATCGACCTCAAGTCAAAAGATTGTGTAGTGATCCAGTGGATACACTGTCACTTGATAGCTTTGGCTAGTTAGTTAGTTTATTTTATAGGTTTAAGACCTCATTTGAGGGGAAAAATCATTTTTTAGCTAAACATGTGTTCATCCCTGGTAGAGATAATCATGACACCTTTCTGTCAAAACTTTGATTGATGACCCTGACGTCACAACCCCGCCCCCAGGGAGTGACATCATAGTCCCACCCCCCGGAAATTACGCCAACCGGATATGACGTTTGGCCCCGGATATGACGTTTGGCCCCGGAGATCAATCCATAATTATATATTAATTTCACATAATTAATATCAGATGACCTTTACGAATGATAACAGCTGATCTTTTTATCTGTCACTAATCACTTTTGATTAATGGGGGGGGTTTAATCACCTTCATTAGATACAGAGAGTCTAATGTCT
>OMLM01001986.1:90663-121080 GCA_900302695.1 Helostoma temminkii | reverse complement strand
TGTATAGACATTAGACTCTCTGTATCTAATGAAGGTGATTAAACCCCCCCCATTAATCAAAAGTGATTAGTGACAGATAAAAAGATCAGCTGTCATCATTCGTAAAGGTCATCTGATATTAATTATGTGAAATTAATATATAATTATGGATTGATCTCCGGGGCCAAACGTCATATCCGGGGCCAAACGTCATATCCGGTTGGCGTAATTTCCGGGGGGTGGGACTATGATGTCACTCCCTGGGGGCGGGGTTGTGACGTCAGGGTCATCAATCAAAGTTTTGACAGAAAGGTGTCATGATTATCTCTCCTGGTTTATGTAATATTTGTTTTTATTTGAAAACCTATTTCGATGGGTAAGGCTGAACAAGATATCGACAGGGCTTTAACACAATAGAAAATACACATAGCTAATATTTGGTTACACCTAAAATTCCAGTATCTTTATTGTTTTCAACCATATAGATTTTTTATCTTACAGACTCACAGCTAAGCCTGAAGGAAAGCCAAAAATGAACCTTTATAATAATACTGATTTTACATAGTGAATCCTCAGTAAATATCCTTGAAATGAATGTAAACTAAAAGCACATTAACCACCCAGCACATTTATTGTGCTAGGTGGCATTTCATGAGGCGATTACACTAGCAAAGCTACAGCTCAACATCACTTCCTATACCAAAGAATATCAACTACAGACATATAGCCTTTAAAATATACAATTTCTTAATTTTATGGAAATGTAGAGATCTTGCCCATGAATTAAAAGAATCATAACGATACATATGGATGATGAATAATAAGAACACATCCATTTATAGACATAAAGCGTGTTACAGGTTTATAGACGTTTCCTAGCTTTAACCTGAGTAGGTTTATGTCAATATAAATAGAAATGCTTGTGAGAAATAGCCCTTCTAACATTACTTCCCTTACAAAAAAGAAATATATTCAAGTATAATATTAGCATACTACTTTTGAACTAAAAATGAGCAAGTATATTTTCAATATACTTTTCATGTACTTTTCAGAGGTAAACTAAAAAGTGGGCCAATTTAGTCCCAAGAAGTATTAAAACAGTATGCTAGCAAGTATACTAAAAGTACATAGAAGCATACATACTATACTTGAAGTACACTTGAAGTATACTTAAGTATCCTACTTTTTCATAAGGGTTGTGTCAATTCTGAGGGTTTAGAAATTAATTGGACATGTTTTTTCAATAGAGCTCACACACGAGTCATGGTTGATTGAGAGTTGAGAGTTAAGCTTTAGATTGTGGAGTGTGTCAACATGAAGATAAATGAAGTGACCTATTATTTGTATTAAATTACTTTGGAAATCATAATTTAGTTAAGAAACACACACATATGACTGCAGAGTAAGTCATGAATTCTCTCCAGAGTGTGAGTGTACATATAAACGATGAAGACTTTTTATGACCTTATCCCCAGAGGATCCTCAGACCTCAAAAAGAGAAACACAGACTGCAGATTGCAAAAACATTTTAAAAGAAACAGAGGTCTGTACCAAAGCTCTACAGACTGATGAAACATTAATTAACCTGTATCTAAATGATAGAAAGAAAGAAATGCGGACGAAAAAAGAAACATGACTCATGACCCAAAGAATGCCACATCATCTGTCATCTGGCTATATAAATATAAATTAACATTTTGTAATATCCGTTATTTTATTTCATATTTGTTAAAACACAGGAAATGAGAAACTGCCCAAATGCTTATGGTCCAGACTCTAGACAGTACCCGAACCAGTGCAGAACCCTTCAATAACTGCTGTAGTTTGCAAAGATTAAGGAGCCAATATAACATGTATTTGCCCTTAAACTAAAATCTTATAATAAAGTGGAAAAATATATAAACACTAAATTAAGTATAATATGGACACTTAAGAATCTTCAGGTCAATCTGATTGATTCAATCATTTTAAGGTGGTGAAAAAAGGTAGAGGTATGAGTGATTGAAAAAAAACAACTTTTTTTAAGTGTTCTTCAAAGCTAATAGTAAGCCAATGCTATGAAAAATATCATAGTATATGTTAAAGTTATAGTTTGAAAAAGAGGACAGAGCATGTTCAGATCTCTAGACGCACACACACCAAAGACCTCATAAGTGGATTTAACAAGTAATGACATGTTTCTCATTTTCAGACTTGAAGCACTGAAGCAGCAACAATATTACAGATTGCCACTGACTTGTGCTTGCTTGTGTCTTCTATATCATTTCTAGCTAGATATGAAAATGCTTAAGAATATTTTTAAAACACACACACACACACAAAAAAAAAACATTCTGGAACTTTACCAACTAAGGACCAAATAAGTATGTTTGGAAGGACAGTGAAGATTGCAGATGATCTTAACTATTTATTACATTCCAGAATATATATATATATTGTTTTCACTTATTATTGTTTCATTTAGCTACTGCTCCTCTAGGGCCTCCTCTGCTTGTTTTCTATCCCTGCCCAGGTTCAGGTGTCTTCAGCCATTCAGAACCTGTGAGTACAGGGATGGATTGAAACAAGCAGGGCAGTGACCCATGGGAACTGGGGACCAACATCTAAAGAAAGACCTGTCATTTTTGCATAAAATAGCACCTATACAAATTCACAAATCCTTTTAGTCAGAGTTCCAGATATGTCCCAATTACTCATGAGCATACATCCCATCCAACTACATTGTCATGTAAAATAGCATTATCAAATGCAACATAAGACCCATAGCGTTACAAAGTACACCTGCCGCTGCTACAGAGTTAATCAGAGCCACACCAGCTGCACACTGCACTAACATTTCTCTCTCACTACATCTCCACCTGCTGTAGCCAAGACCACAACGACATATATATCCAAAGTAGTAAGTTAACTGAAAGTTTGTTTTTGGCAAACAAAATTACTGTTATGTACTTGTTCTGCATACATACACTTTACTCTTGCTGCTGCTCTAATGTGTGCACTGAAAACAGCAGTGCTTTTTGTGCTGATTAGCTGCAGTTAATCCAGACCAACTCAGATTCCTTTTTCCTCACTTACAGAGCCAGGGCTGTGTGAAATCACATGAGGTTTTCTGAGCAGACAAGTAGAGGAACATGGAGTTTTTGCTGTGTATGGCAAAATATATAATGAATTAGGATAATAGACTAAATATTTAATAAGACCAAAAGTGACTTAACATTTTTATTTCAAGACTCTTGACTATGGAAAGAGCATTTGACAAAATCCACTTACTTACCTTATTAAAATCTTTTTGATTATTGCTACATTATTGTATTGTATTGTGTATTGTAACCTATGATCACAAGACAATAAAACATGCCAAATAAATGCATTCAAACTGTTACAGGCATTAGATGAAGCTTTTAGAATTAATGTTAAGCCCCAAAATAGCATTTTATGCATGTAGCAGAACTTAAATTAAATAGTACAATGCCATCATTTTATAAGCTTTCAGAAGCTGCTTTCTATTACAGCAGAATGCTTTCTTGAATAACACTTCTATTGGCTTTCTTGAATTTGATCTGCAGCCAAAGGTTCCTTTTTTTGAAGGATCTATCGCTGTCCAAGGTGCTGAAATCAATCCTCAAGCATCTTATTTGCCTCAGCGCGCTTCACAGTTTACACTGCAATTCCTAGCAAGTTGAAAAAGCAAATTATTTCATGTATCTGACTGCCAAACAATATCCAGCAGATTGTATTTTTCTGAAGTGTACTGCATACAATATCAGTGTCATGACAGTGCAAAAATAATTTAAATATCCTTGAATTAAAGAGAGTAAACTGTTAGAATCAGTAATTGTATTATATTTTATTTATTTTTTATTTTTTAGTCACTTACAACAACACTCACAACAAATATAGTACATAAATATCATCAGCATAACACTGTTTTATTTGGGGTGTGACTGACAGTTATTACAGGGCAAATTGAGTTCAGCAGCAAGTGGATGGGATACAATAAGCTGCATCTAGGACACTGACAATAGCAGCTGTTTCTTTTTACTGCATGAATGCCTTGACCTTGGTACCTTTTTGTTGCATCAAGAATGAGAGGGTGCTATCTGTGATTTCATTGCAGGGCACATAAGGTGACAGTGTTTCATCAACTATAAACAGTTTGCATTAAGCATGAAGCATTTGCATTTAAGCTGGAAGTGTGAGAATTGAAGGAATAATCTTTTTTGAATGAAATGTTAACAAAAATGATAGTACTTCATGTTCTTCTTAGCTTAAAATATAATGTTTAGATACTCTGTATTATTCTGCATTTCAAGGCTAATGTCTGTCGTCTCATTATTTGTTATGTGGGCTCATAATCATTTCCATTCGATCCTTGCCCACACAGTCAGATTAGTTCATCTGCAGAACTTCTCACATTACACAGTTAATTAGACTAAAACAAATGCTCATGTCATTCACCCTTACATTTGCTACCGGCACCATGTCCCATCAAATTCTTGAGATAAAGCGAGTTAAGAGATTTGTTTGTGATTAGATCGATTTTCGTTTCATTGCCTCATCACCATTACATAGTGCACTAACAAAGCTATTATGTCAGCAATCATATTCCATTTGGGCAATCACATTCCATTTGCTGATGTGCTCCAATTATTGGTTAATAACTAACTATGAATATGGAGTTTTAGCTATTGTGGGACATAAGGTGCTTCTTAGTTTCAACATAAATTTCCAACATACAGTATAAAAAGTCAGAGAATAGCATAGTTTAGTAGTTTTAACTTTCTGCTGTGTTTCCAGTGATCATACTTTATTGCATTAAGTGTGTCAGTATCAGATGGAAGTAAGTAAATTAGATTTATGCTGTTTATTTCCCCTTTGTCTTCACAGTCTATTGAAGATTTTTTTTCTGAGGTCAGTCCATTTTCTGCAGACACGTAATTAAATAAAGTGATGACCCAGCCACAATACTTTCAGATAAACTTCATACCAACACTAGCAGTGCTGGAAAGAATTCATTTACAGAATATTTTTTTACCTTTCTCTAGTTATATGGTATAATGTGTAATAATTTACTGAGTTAAGCAGTACAACCTTTAAAAGGAGAAATATTAAGAGTGATATTAGGTTTTGCCAACTCAGTGCAAAGGTAAAACATCAAATTAAACAATCATAACCATCACACTGTAAGATTAAAGATAGTCTTTTTATTTCTGTGTTACACATTATAGCTGATTCATTCTCTCTATCTGACAATTCTATTCTTTATATGCACTGACATAGTTATTAATGGACTAAAGCCACCATTTTGCATAAATGGTCTCTGCAGGCATCAGGCATTTTGCATGATGTCACAATGGTCCTTTTGTACTGTAAACTGGCATAGTTTGAGTGCTACTATAGTGTCGATTAAATAAAACCACAATCGTGGCAGCAATAGTACAAAGAATTACAGTCAGTTAGTAAATCAAATCTGTAACTTAAAGCACAAAAGTTAGAAGACAGACACAACTCTGTACTGGATAGTATTTTTAAGTATGTATAAAGAAAATTAATATTTCTATAACTCCATTGGACTATGCATACAGTATCATTATTAACTTGACAGACATGTGGGAGTACTGACAGTGAAAGTGAGTTACTGAATCTAATTTTATCTAAACCCATTAGCTTGGAACAGCAACTTGGTTATTTTTACATCGCCTCTCTGTTGATGGTATCCACCTTTCTGCTAGAAAGGTTCTGTTTCACTGTAACAGAATTTCAAAATAGCCCCTCCAATTTCCACTGCTGTGTTTAGAATTGCAGCCCATGCTTCTATTCAAGTGAAAATAAATAAATCAAGCACAACCAAACAGCTCAGGCCAACCAAAATAACATCCTACCTATTTCTGTAAAGTCTTCGTTGTGCACTGAAGCATAGGATAGAGATTCCTTCTGTAATATTTTGCATGGTTCTTGGTGGCCAAAACTCATACAGGACTTTAATCGTATCTCTGTCTGTTTGATTTATTACTGGGCTTTGCCTCCTTATTACCATGAAAGGCCTGGATTTTTTTTCTTTCTGTTAAGATGTTGCATAATACTGTGGCAGTACAGGAACATGGGTTAGCACCCTAATAATGGTGGCCCTTATATTGTTATGCTGTTATTATTACTGCTCTCCTGGGAATGCATACATGCAAATACAGAATAAATTATATAAATGATGGGAGTATTCTAGTTTCTTCAAAATAGTCAAGTCCATGGTATTTTGCAACATTTGCAACTGAAACATTACACAGTTTGACAAAAGTAGAAACTATTGATGTATTATTATTACAAAGTAGTAGTAGTAGTAGTAGCAGTAAAAGTAAATATTAGCAGTATACAAGTAAATATGAACATGCATAGAGATTAATTTACTGTGTGCTATTTTTGCAGGTTAATTGCAAGGGACTGATACCATAAATGTTGGATATATCTAGTATAGATATAACTCCACACATTACCATTTACAAAAATGCACAATAAATTACTTGACAGTCACTTTAACAAGTTGCTCTTTAAAGGAGACAACCTCTGACACGTCGACAGTCATACAGTCTACTGGTCCCCATTGTGATCTAGAGGTAAGAACATTTATTTAACATGAATATGAAAAGATAACATATACATAACAATCACATGAAAAAAATATACAAGTAGATGAGATAGTGTAGCACTGTTTCTGTGTGGGAACACCATGTACAGAATGAAAGGGAATAAGTCAATACTGTGTGGGAAAGCAAAATTGCTTCACAAAGTCATTCATGGGGGAATTGCCATTATTGGATCAAAGCCTCTCCCTGTCCTAGCAGCTTGCCAGTGTTTTCTGTTGAGCCCCTCATGGTGCACCACTATCACTCAGCTGAGCATGGCTCCATAAAAACAGTTTGGCAAAGAAAGGAATGTTTAATGGGCTTTTTGTAAATAATGTAGGATGTTTTAATGCAAAATCCCCACGTGTAGGATCATTTGCTAATTAATTTTAATAAAACAGTATTGGTCATGTATAAATAGAATTGTCATGGTGAATTTACACCCCCCTCTACTGCCATTCATTCATATACCAGTCATTTGGCTTGTACTGTGTTACCAATCTGTCCAGAACACAAGAGCTATCATCTGACCTGCTGTCAAACTAATTATTTATATATATAATTAATCTCCTCCTTAAAAAGAGACTGACACAAATGTGAAAGGATATGGTTAGTTAATAAATACACAGCAGCTGAATGGAAAGATGCATGTCCATGTCCTTCAGTACAGGCCTTTTTTCTGTGATTAAGCAATCAAATACTAAAATTTGCAAAACAAAAAAAAAAGCAGCTCAACCCATGTCATGGTTTTCTTTTACCGAGAGATGTTACTTTTTATGATAATTAGACCAGTGCTACATTTGCTTTTGCCCTGCTTCTGTGCCTTTTACTTTTACTTTTTTACATACAAAAACTGACAATCATATAATTTTAGAATGGCAAAAATTGGTTTATACTTTTAGGTTGTGTATTGGATAGACAGTAGATGATGTCTCCACTCCTTTGATTTACTGTGAATGTTGCCCTCTGGAGTATTTTATTTTGTGACAGTAAATTTCACCTAAGTAGATACTGTAGTTCAAAATGATGTTGTTGTATCTTTTTCAACCAGCAATTGCAGTATTAGTCAGTTCATCTCTAACAGATGAGTAAAGGAAAAAATGGCTAAAAATAAAAGGTTCATCCTTCATCAAAGCATCAAAACCAATGCTGTCTCTTCCTCCTCACATCATTAGAAGCAGACGGTTTCTAAAACAACAGCACTGACACCACACACAAAGTTTTGTAAACATCACAGAGAGACTTGGACTCTTAGCTGAGACATATTTTTTAAGTTAATGTTAGATAGTTCATTCATTTATATGGTTTAGTAAAGCTTACCTCATTATGTTCTCTCTCCATTACAAAACAAAACTTTTTCTATCTATCACAACATGTCTGGAGAGTATCAAATCCATGATTACACTTGCGGGTACTTCTGTCAACACTGTTAGCTTATCGTTAAGTTTCAGATTCATGCAAAGCCCTAATTATACATTACAATGTATGAATGACAAGCATCTAGTGTACAGTGTAGGCATGAAGTTTTCTCTTATTTAGTCCTCTTTTAAAATTCAAGTATGTGTCATGGGAACAGGGGCAAGAATAGCAAAACTGACTGACTCACCAGCTATGAAACATGCACTGTGTGAAAGGTGGCGTGCAACACTGTATGACTCTAGAGTGAATGGGAAGGCTGTCAACTGTCAAGGTTAACCCTCATGGCTGTGGAGGGCTTTAGACACTAAAAGAAGCAATGGAAAAACAGGGTATACACTAATATAACAATAAATTGATTATCCACTGTGAGCTCAGCAAGCGTAATATTGTATCCTTGTATATAGTGAGATCTTCAGCATGATGAATAATGTAAATGTATTCATAAAAGCGGTGAGGCTAAAAATAAAGAAAACACATTTATGCAGTTTTCGTGCTCTTGCCAGATGTTTTAAATTCTATATGATATCACACTCAACTATAATGTGCTTTGAGCAGTTAGACTTTCTGCTTAACTCTTAACGCACACATTGTTATTAAGATGTGGTATGTCAACCCTGTCTCCTAAAAATTACTTCCTAATACAACTAAACCGCCATCAGGATTATGTTTTTGTGAGGAAAATAATTGTAACCACATTGTGTTTTCTGTCAACATAATGATCATATGGTATATATATTAATTAAGTCCACAAGCAATGTATTTTGGTCCACAAAAATATCCAGTTTACAACATCCATTTTCCCTCCTGTTAAAATAGCTGAACTTGCAGTACAACATCCAGATATGTGACTTCAACTTTATTAACATGTTTTATGGTTGTGCTTAATTCTATTCAAGTATTACAGCATGCAAAACATTTAAATGTTCCCAAATCATTAGGTTCACAACTGTACAGTATGTACAGACCATGAGAGGTAATTCAAGAGCAAGACTGATTCTTCACTTTAAAAGATTATTTTCTTTCTTTAAAGAGCATGATTAGGTTGAATAAGAATGTGTCATGAGGTCATTGCTCTTAAAAGTTGAAGGGCAAGAGATTCAAGAGAAATGTTTAAATATCTGGATATAAAGCTAACACTACAAAAAGTTGGAGGACGTATGAGTGTTTACTTTGAAAGTAACATCTTTGCATTTTAGAATAAAGTACTGTATACCTAGGTGGGTGTAAACCTTGATCAAACACTTTATTTGCTCTATTCTGATATATCATTAGACAATACAGTGCCAAGCTCCTGCAGTCACTAAACGTGATTCAAAGTAATTCAACAACAACAAAAAGAAAACAGTCCAAAAGTAAGAGTTATTTTGGACTGTTGTTTTTTTGTTTGTGTATTTGTTTTTCTACTGTAGATGCATAAATCTAAATTTAGATAAAAATTAGATAAATCTTCTTTATAAAACCCTGAATGCCGCAGTCTTGCCCTTTATGACGCATAAGGTGTTTTCGGGTAAAGTCAGGTTGTTACTAGATGTTTATGACTACATGGAACAATTTTATTTGGTTTGTTTCTTGTAAATTGTTGTTGTTTGCTTGATGTGAAGAGAAAATGACAGCTTTAAGCTGTTTGTGATTTTTACCACAGAAGCTGTAACTGAGCAGCATATCATGTCCTTATGAATATCTGCTGTAAAGACTTTGATACAGTGTGAGAAGAGGACATAGGTAAACATGAAGCCAATATGACAAGTTCTGTAATTCACTGACTCTCGTGCTTTTATTGTTTTCTGATGTCATATTTATGGCACTCTAGATTGTGTTGTCTTTGGGTCCTGCTGAGCTAGTTTCCTACTACATTAATTAGACATTTGCTTTCAGCAAAACTGTACTTCTCTTTGCTCTGCGCTGCCACACTTCCACTTTGAATATCTGTCATGCTCTCTCAAGGTTTTTTAATCTGGGCTCCAGCGTCAGTATCAACGAAGTGCCTGTGGTGACACGCAGTATGATGGTCTTTTCCTGCCCCTGTCAGAGCTGTAGGGAATATTCAGTGGTTGTCAATACAGCACATCTCTAATTGGAGCAGACAACATTCTGCCTGGAAGCTGTTATGACGTGCCACAGTCACACTTTCCATCCACTGTGGTTACAGAGAGTACCATGATATTCACACCTGATAACTCATGAAAAAATGTGTAATACTGTCTAACAGTCACAGCAATACAAAACAATGCATTACATATATCTTGCATATGTAATGTAATATTTAGACTTCATAGAAAGCCTTCCATGAAATTGCTTAAATGATGATACCAGTGACTTTAATCTTGTGAAACCTTCAGAGTTTTGTTATATTAATGAAGAAATATAACTTGGTTAGATTTAGACATAATGATAACTAGGTGAGCATTAGGCACAAAAAACTAAATGGTTTGGTAAAAAGAGTGCACTTTGGTTTAAAATGATCACCTCCTCATAGTTGTACCCATTGTCATGGCTGTAATATTAAATGCGGTTAATGTTGTGGAATATTCAACACAATGTTGTCCTTGAATGTGTGGAACAGTCCTGCATTTCTGACCCATCCATCCACTCTTACGACTACCCAGTGCACACATTCTTGCTCTATATACTTTGAGATCTACCTTTCCTCTTTATTAATTTAATTTTTACTTTGGCATGCTAGAGATGCCAATCTACAACATTTACCATGGGTTGTAATAATCGATTAGCACAAGTCTCCTTCTATTTAATGGGAGGACTATCTCTCCTCTGGCTATTATACAAAAGAAGCAGCCATATATTAGGTATTTTAGATTGGAAAAACAAATAAAACAAAACAAAACAAAACAGCATCCCAACTTTTGGAATTAGGGTTGTAGGTAGTTCCATATTAAATTGATGAGCACCACAGTCTGTGTGTAATTATGATTGGAGGAACCCTTCCATCCACATTTATAATTAAAACAGTTTACTGGTAACTGATAGCATACATGTCTGTGTATGACTGAAAGTAAATCAATATAAATATGTAAACTAGGAAGGTAAAAACAAATATGGTCTAATGTTGCACATCCCAGAAATGTTGGTGCCATAAATGTTCCTTTAAAAGCTAATTTGTCAGAAATACAACAGAATACAAAGGAGCCAATACATTTGATGTATATAATTTAGCCAAAGAATTGATTGAGTAGTTTTCCATACTGAAGCAGGGCACTGAAAAAGACGAGAAGCTGTGCAGCCTGTAGTTCTTCATCTAACAGCTCACTGGTCCATTACATCCTGCAATATATAAAACTGATCTACTGATAAAATGTACAGTAAAATCATTGTGAATGTTTCAGAAAGAAAAAAATGTTGTAGTCAGAGCAAACTTCATTATCAAATATCACCTCATATTTCCCAGTTGAGGGTTTATAGTGTGAAGGAGCATCCGTAATGCAAAAGTAAAGCTGGGTGCAACACTGACACAGTGCCTCCTGCCAACAACACTGAAAACTACAATGTGCAATGAGTGACTATTATCAAAGACTTGATTTAATTTCATATAAGCATAACAATTTTGCTGAACATGTTTAGTTGAAATGTTTTTAAAGGATCTCCAGTTCATGAATATGCTTGATTATTTGGTTCAGTGTGGCAGAGTAGTATAAACACAAGACATTCAAGGAACTCAAAGGAAATCAAAGCTAGCTGCACTGGCTTCATTGCTTATTTTTTGACAGACTTCTCTTGACTTCCTGCTGCTTGACTCGATTCTATCCTTGCAAGGTTTAATATTAACTTTGCAATTGCTCTGCAACTAGACAGGTGTATGGGTGATAAATGAATGTGAAATCAAAATAACAATAAGCACATTTCACCACAATTGAAGTGCTTCTTACATCGCTTTCAACTTTTTTTTATTAAAGTCTAAAATAGAAACAGAAATGTTAGAGCCACCAGTACATTCATTAGAGCAAATGATCTCTGATCTATGCGAGATGAGAGAGTTGTCTGTATGATGACAATAATGTATTTCCTAGCAACTGCTGTTCATGTTTACTTGAGCTCAGAGAAAAATTGGAAGTTAGTCAGATAAAATGGTGGTCTCGCTGGGGTTTGAACCGACTTTGGCAGATTCTTCAAAGAAAAGAAAACCCTCTATCATCAAGGAAATTCTTTGTTGAAAATGCCAAAATGTTGTTTGTTAGCATATATAAATCTATATGAAATAAAGGAGTGCATATTATAAATGTATAAGGACTATATATAAAGTAAGGCTGCACCATTAACTGCTACAGAAAATCTATGATGGTGACGGCATGTTGTGCAGTATTTAGAAATGAGTTACTTGTATCATTCATCCTGTATTTTCAGTAGGCAACTGGTGTTTCTATAAAGGCAAATGTAATGTGTGGTACCCAACCTGCCCCACAAGTTACTAGCCATAAAGCAATAATCACCTATGTTCCCATTTTCCTGCTATGCAGCTGCAATGCCATTTATCTCCTCTTAACTTCCTTTGATAGGTCATTAAACAGGTCTTGGAGCTGTGAAGTAAAGCACTGAATCATGTTGCAGGTTCCATCTGTTGGCATGTTCAATCTGGGGCAGAAAGGTCCAAGTACATATGGCTGCCATATAAAATGTTATATAATATTACTGGCAGTGATGGAGCAATGCAAAGGATTCAATGAAAATGAATAGATATCTAAGTGAGGCAGATAGTAGCAGTGAAGCAGAGAACGGAAAGAGAGAAATCATGAGACTTCAAATCTGCAAATCCCTCACAGAATATTTGTTCCAGATTTCAGAAATAACAGCAATGTGCACCTTTCATAAAACTAAATCATGGAACAGGAATATACAAGCTGCATTTACATGGAGTTTTATGGGTTGTGAGCCCTGTCCTGCCAGATGAGCACTTGTGTTGTTCTACTTCTGAAAAGGAAGACTCACAGACAAATCTACCATAAAAGCATTCACTGAATATATAATTGGTAAGTGTGCTGTAGGCTGTGCTGTTGCTATGGGATTATGGGGTGAAGAAAAGCAATGCAGACATTATCATGTCAGCTGTGAAAGTCTATATTATCAATAGACAAACATCCATTTACTTATTCCTTCATTCATCTATTCCAGTACTATATGTTCAGGTCTTAGCGCTCTTTGGCAGTATTAAAAGTGTTATGTGTCCTCTCATTTTAGAGAGTTGTCAAGATATTACTTTTGAAATGTGTGTGATTATGTGAGAACAATGCCAAAACATACCAAATATAGATTGCTGAATAGGGCATTAAAAAGTTCTGCTGTTGAGCCACGTTCAGACAAACTGACACATTGCTGACTGTGAGTCATAGAATTCACACTAAGTAACCAAACAATTTAAGGGGATCCACCTGTAGAAAAAGCTGTAGAGAAATCAATAAAGCAAATATTTTGTATTCATATTACTTATTTAACAATTAAAAATTAAAAATAAAGAGTATAATTTTAAAAAGTTATTGTGGTACACATGTACTGTATACAACTCCCACATCGCTTAGTGTTTTTTTCCATGTTTTTATTCTAGGAGCTTCTTTGCACATTTTAAAAGGGCCATGATGTGAACATAAAAACTATCAAAGTTATTAGTAACTAAAATGGTATAATAGCCTAAGTGGGTTGCTAACAGATTAAATCTTATAAGGTTGTACAATTTCTTTTAATATGATTGTATGTATTGTGTATTTGATGCCCTGAAACATAATTTTTTTATCAAGAATCATGTTGTGACTGATTGCTTAATTGCTGATATTGTTGTGGACAAAAGCAACCCCAAAAGTCTCCATGAGGAAAGGATTTGCTTTCATTTTTACAAAAATGTCGGGACCAGCGAAATCCCCCCTTTTTTTCATCTCCTTGTTGTATTATCATAATTCTATTTTTTTATGAAGTAAAGGGACAGCAAGCAGACCTCTATTAGATTTCTTTGAGACCGACTGAATATTTTAGTAGGATTAAAAATTCAATACCCAAAGAGCTCTGAGTAGAACTGTAAATAAAAAAAACATCATTCATTAGGGTTGTGGAGTGCATGAATGTGAGTGTTAGCATTTTACATTTATCTGCATCTGTTGATTGTCTGCACAGAGGGTTATTTATATGTACATATATACATATATATATACATATGCATGCTCACACCTTAGGTGAAAGTGTGAGCATACTGTATATCACACACATCCATGCACAGACATGTATGCTGGATGTTTGAGAGTATGCATCCATAATCTATACAGAAACTAGGAACATGTCACATTTGACAGAAAGAGCACATGATAACAAAAACATGTTCTCATTAAATTAGCATTAAAATGACACCTTTAGTGTGAAGCAACATCTGAAAATCTATTTGTGTCTTCCCCCCAAAAAAGGGTTGAATTACATGTCTGAACTGCTTGTTTTAGAATGATTTAATTTTAATTATAATTTATTTTTAATTTAAGTTTGCATGCAGTGCTCTGTAGTGACAATTTCACAAAACAACACAGAGAAACATAATGAAATAAAAACCCAATCACTGAGTTTCAGTTCCTTAATATACTGGGCATAAGACTCAGTAATATAGTGGCTTCTATTGCATTTCAGGCAGCTGAAGCAAACCTGGCATTTTTATCCTTGAAGCAGGGTTATTTTTTTCAGTAAACCTTTGTATAAGAGATGCCTGTAATGTCTGTGGAAACATTTTCTTCATGTTGGGATGTCTCAGTGGGTACAGAAGCAAACATCCACACAAATATTTTGCAGAATCGATGCTGTGTGATGTGAAGTAAATCTGTAACTGCAGTCAAAAACAACAAAGGTGGAATAAGGCACGGTTTAAGTTTGTATTAGCAGTTCAAATAATTCCCTGTTGGTTTCCCTATTGAGCTTCACGTTCGAGAATGATACAGAGAAAATGACCTTGAGCAATTTAAAAGAAAACATACTCAAGCACAGATTTTTATTTATTTATGGCAGAGTGAATAGTTGAACACAGCAAGATACAAATGTCAGTCATCACCACAGTCATTAAATATGTGTGCTATTGTGTTTTAATGTCCAACATTTAACTTCAATGTACTTAGACATCAGAACTGAGGACTATTTTAGAAAACATTGAAGTCCCCAGACATTTTATGGTGTTAATTATCTGTCAGATTAGGCCACAGTGATCAGCTCTACATTGTAATTTGTACTGTTTACCGTCATTGCAGATACTGTGGTTAAATGTACAATACTAAGTCATCTTGCTGTAAGCAGTTGTTTTTTCCTTTGATTGTCAGGGAATTTGCACGTTGGAAGGTGAGGAACACAGCAATTGAGAGAAGGGACCTGATCCGGAACCCCGTGCCACTCATGCCTGAGTTCCAGCGCAGCGTACGCTTGCTGGGCCGCAGACCCACCACTCAGCAGTTTATCGACACCATCATTAAGAAATATGGAACGCACATTCTCATCTCAGCCACACTGGGAGGTAAGAGAGGTTCACTGATTTCATTTGCTTTCTTCCATGCTTGATTAGCAGTTTTTACACACTGTTTTGAACACTTTTTACACATGGTTTGCTTACATGTATAATGTCAGTGAAATTACTTTATGGATGAGGTTACTGATGCTTCTTCCAGAAATGAATTTCTGAATTAAAACTGGTTTCCAAAGGTGGTTCTAGGTACTGAAATTCCAGTTCTGGATATGAATGTTTAATGTGACTTCCATTAATAAAACATAAATATTCTACATAATTACATTTTTGATTTTTTTTTATTAGCAATTTTATTCAATGCATGTAATTAGACTAAAAAAGATATCTTTCAACAAGTTAATTAATCAATATTCATCGTTTCTTGTGTACACGAGAATATCACAACTCATTGACCTCGTATGGTTATACTGTGAAACCAAAACACTGGGTGTCCTAGATTATTCATCTGCCTGATTTCAACAATGTTAAAACTGCTCAGTGAAGCAGTTTGAGGTCAAGTTTCTCTCCGGGGTGAGAAATTATCCCACAGCAAAACTGCAGCTACAACACAACAAAGTAACAAAGCAAAGTAACTTTACTCTATTCAAGAAAGATATAGGTGATCTTTAGCTGATCAGAGATCAGATGACTTAATGAATTAACTAAAATATTACTTACAATATGTATAACAGCATTAGACAACAGAAACTGCAGCCATAAAGCAAACATAATGGAAAGGTTTATTAATTTAGCATTTACGCAGACACATTTTCAGAGCATGTTGCTCAAAAACAAACCATTATGTAACATCATACACATAATGTAAATCTTCACATTATGCAAATTTGTGAAAACAAGCTGTGGCTACCAGCTGGAACCTGTCAATCAAAAATAGAGAACTCAGACTCTCAATGATTTTTTTAAATACACAATACATTTACTGTAACTAAAGCATTTGGGATTACATTTTTATGGGGTAAAATATTCATTCATTCATCTTCTATACCGCTTAGTCCCCGCAGGGGTCACGGGTGTGCTGGAGCCTATCCCAGCCAGCTTACGGGCGAGAGGCGGGGTACACCCTGGACAGGTCGCCAGTCTATCGCAGGGCCACATATAGACGAACAACCATTCACACTCTCACTCGCACCTATGGGCAATTTAGAGTCCCCAGTCAACCTTAGCATGTTTTTGGACTGTGGGAGGAAGCCGGAGTACCCGGAGAGAACCCACGCAAACACGGGGAGAACATGCAAACTCCACACAGAAGGACCCTTGTCTTCATTATATGTACTTACAATTACTGACCTTTCACTTCATTGGGGAAGTGTTGACTGTCACAATGTAGCTTCTGTCTTATCAAAGAACGATTTCAAATAGTGGCATTAAAACAAAACCTGGATTGAAAAGAAAGCATTGGCATTAAAATATATGTATTAAAAAGACTGACATCGGAAGTTCATAAAAACAAAACACAGGTGTAGCAGAATAACCAGTTTTCTCTTCTCACATTTAAATTCATTCCCTGGTTGGCCAAGAAACCTGGTTTCTCTGAGCGACTGGAAAATTACCTTTTTTTTTTAAACAACTTTGAAAAATTACTGTTGAATGTATATAAATGTGTATCAAGAAAACTGTAGATATTTTATGAAGCTTGTTTCAAAAGTTGATAATCTGGCAGAAAGAAGACTACCCAAAAATTACAGAAATATTTTTGAAGTCACATTTAATTGCCAGTTACAGTATCTCACTGTGCAAAGCAGAACAAATGCTTGTAATGGATGATTTCATTATTTTGGACGAGCTTCCAAAAATAAAAGTTAAAAACTCCTGCTGTCCAAGTCTAAATATAAATGGCTTCTCCCTTGAATCGCATATCTTATCTTAGGCTTTGAGGGATGCATAAAGACAGCTGTGATTACTTTGCCAATTGCATTTTAAAGATATAATTAGTAAGATAATCTTCTCTTTTGTTCAAACCCAGTATTTTCTAATTGCATGGAGGAAACATTGCCAAGTAGGTGCTCTAGCTGTGTAAAACAATGTTTGTAGCTATTAAATCTCACAATCAAATGCCTTTGAGAAACATTAATGACACTTTTGTCATGACTTTCCTGTTCTTATCATAACCTTGTGCATTCACAGTGTTATCTTGAGGAGCTATCTTAACACATATTAACATGGTTTATTTGGGGTGTATCTGTTTAAATATATAGCATATATTAATTCTTTAGCATCTGCCTCTTTTTACCTTTGCACTGTCACCATATTATCTTTAACCTTGAGGCCATCTTGTTTCACAACATGTGCCAGTATAATCTTATCTCAGCCTCGGGATCATGCATTAAAGAACACAGTTATATGAACCAATAAACGTTTCCACCAGGCTGGTAGTGAAATAATAAGAAGCAGCTAATTCTCTCGTTAACCACCTACTCTTTGTGCTCTCAGGAGTCATTATACCCTTGAGAGGAAAAGCGTGAATCCCTCTTCTCCCAGGTAACTTAAAGTAGAGTAGTCAAGTGTGAAGTGCCCCATTAGAGGTTACATCCTCTGGATTGAATAGAGATGGCTACACCACATAGTGATTGTTACGTCACCTAGCATGTGTCATTTGTTATTCTATTATGAGCCTCCTGGTTGTGTACAGCTAGCAGCTGCACATTATCAGTGTGATCTAACGTGAAGTACTAAATCCCTATTACACTGAGTGATACTCTGCATTTCTGAATGAGCCAATAACAAATGAAAAAAACAAATTTAGTCATATATATAAGCATATGGGAAGCATCACATTTTTTTTATCTTACTTTGCAGCTTACTGACAATCTACAATGACAATAACAAAACAGTAGAACAAAAACTAAAAAAATAACTAACACTAACACCTTTACTTGTAGACATACATGACATATTATACAATAGAGTAGCAACATGTAACAAAAATGAAAAAAAAAAAGATACAAACGCAGGGGTGAGAGACAAAGAAGCAAAATCTAAAGACTTTATTGCAGTGGTAAACAAAAGATCTATGAACTATGTTGATTGTGAAAACACCTGCATCACTCTGCAGGATTATAGATCTAAAACTTGTATGTTGTGGGTAAAAACTTTCCTGATTCATGTTTAGAGAATCAATTGAAAACTTACATCCAGACCAACTGTGTTGCTGTGTGTGGACATATAAATAATTAATGAAGTCACACTGCTGTGCCAAAATTAAACATTACGTCTCTGCCAAATCAGAGACTGCAGATTAGACAAGATAAATCTTCAATGTATATAATTTCTGTTGCAGTGTGATAAACACCAGTGTTTCGCTAACACAGTATTTTCATGAAAATATTAATCAGAGTTTTAGGTTCAACAACCAGAAAGAGGCCCCATTTGATAACTGAAAGGTGTTTATTGATTTTGGTGCAGCCCACTCGTGGTGCCAAGTGATGGCACGATTATTGAATTGCATCTGCGATAAAAGGGTGTCTGAGAAAGTTCTATTGCTATCGCTAATGCTATTTTGGTCCAAAAGAAGCACAAAAATGGCACTTAATCTGCATAAACAAAACCCAAACCATGCTTCTTCTCCCACACTGATGCAATCAGTTTCGCCTGATGCTAAGAAAATTGCGAAAGCAGGAACAGCCTAAAAACAACGGACAAGAACTGTGTTTGCACAAATGCTGTTATTGCGTCAGCAAGAAAATAGGGCCCTCTGACTACCTGCTGTGGTCGTTGCTGTCTAATAGACAGGTCAGAAACAAAAGACAAAAAAACATTTTGAACTGTTAGCACTAAAAATCTGACCTTTTTTTTTTTAAATGTGTGAAATTATGGTACTGTAGTGATAACAGGGTAAGCACCATCATAGCAAAAGCTGTCACTTTCACTTTACACCAATGACTGACACTGGTAAAGATGTTTGAGGAAATAATTATCAATTGCCTGGTGCTTCTCTCCTGTCTGAACATTTTAACTACCTTGCACCACCTCAGGCTTTTGGCATATGTGAATGTCTCAAATAAAGTGTCAAAGAATGTGCATTTTCAAGTGTCTAAAAGTTTATAACCCTACTGCATCCTGGGTGCAAACTGCATGTGGGAGGCTTTCAACTTTAACAGAGCAAATACATCTTAGGCTTCAGAGCAGAAAACAGAATTTAACTGAGTTCTGAAACTGAAACACAAAACACATCATAACAGTATATTGACAAATCCAAACTGTCTCTAAAGCATCAGAACAGTGAAGGTGGTTTTATTTAAAAAAGGAAGGCATTACTCTTGGACTTATTTGCATTTTGCTAAAGCTGTGAGGGACACATTTCACAGCTGTCATTTCCACTCCCTCGTATGTTTTCCACTTTGATGGAGAGCACTGCTGTTTCACTGTGAATCCTTTAGGTATTTGCACAGAAAAGTCAGGAACATTTGAGTTCAGAGAAGCAGTGGAAAAATTCATGGGAGTGTAGAAGCAGAAACACTGCAACTGAATCCACTAAAAAAGCTTTTTGTATTGAACATAAGGCTAGAAATGAAATTAAAATTAAAAACACACACCAATATATGTGAAACATATATAGAAATATACAATGACAGCCTGTTCTCATTCCATTTTTATTTTTTTATGTTTGGTGTCACCTTTTTCACTAAGCATCGATGCAGTGTTTTAAGTCAAATGTCCACATAGGAAGGAGGATGGTGTGGTTGGTCAACAACACACAGGACTCTTCCACAGGAGGCACAACTTTGAGTTCAGTGTACTGTGTGTACTGTAGTAACAGTTATTTTCAGAACTCAGAATAGTCTTTATTTTCAAAATACATAGATAATTATAGACATTTATTTCCTTATACACAGGTAAAACTAAATTTTATATTTTCTGTGTATTTTTTATCTTGGTGCTAAGTGGTCGTACGTCACTCCAGTAAGGTTTAAAGATGGTCAATGTCACGGTCTTACAATCAATGGGACAAAATTCTGACAGTGTCAGAAATCTAGCTTCAACGATTAATGTCTACTAACCAAAAGCATGAAATGACGCATTGATAAACGTCATTGTTGTCAACTGTAGTGGTGTAGATGGTTCACTCGTGCTAATGACATTTGATTGACTTGCATCGTAGCCCACAATTCAGTAGTGGCATGGTTGCCAAATAATTAAAACACATGCTGAAAAATAAATACATAAATACATAAAAACTGCCAGTGCTGGGGCATCATATAGTGGGTACAGGGATACATTTAGCAGCGGTATGAGACACCAAAGGACTTGCAAAGCATTATTATCTGAAGCTGTGGTGTGACAATGTGTGTAGGACTTCACCACGACTTTTAATACATAGTTAATAAATTAGTAGCACAGCAAGTGAGAGTCATCAAGTCAATGAACATTTACCACTATGTGGTTCACTACCTGTTACTTGGTTGCAGTGGAAGACTACACAGTGAAAGCAATCAACACTACAACCTTTTGCCACATCACACACTTCTCTACTGTGGTTTGTTGTAACATATATGGATTATATGGATATGGATTGTGTTGAGCTTAGGACACATTGTTTTACTAATTAGCACATTTATTGTAAATGTAGAACAATATGTTCTGTTCCCTTAAATCTCCCAAAAGAAAATACTTTGTGCATGTGTGTATATGTTATGTGAATCCATATGGTTTATGAAAGTTGCTTGGGAGCAAGGAAAGCAAAAACAACACCATCCATTAGTCTTTCTCCTGCGCTATAATTGTTTAATGTTCTCTATAATGTGACCCACATATGTTCCACTAACACCAACTAGAACACTCCAGTACATTACTGTGCACCCACAGATGCTGAGCAAATATTTTGTCTTTCATAAACTTTACACAAATAGAACATACTATAGTATAGTGTATAGTGTACAGTAGAAGCTTTTGCACACACTCTTTACTAATTTTCAGGTGAAAAAAAAAATTTAAAAATACCACTCAGCTGTAAACACATAAGCTCTGCATGAACTGATTAATTCTGGCAGTGTGCTAGCGTGGTGCCCTCTAATAATGTACTACAATGTAGTACTTACACAAAGAACAAAGGTGCACACAAATTATTTTTTAAGCCACAGAGATAATGATTTGGTCTGACCCATAGCAATAACCACAAACTATTTATGTACAGAAGACCTCTTTTATGCCACACTAAGTTGCCGTAGAGATAAAAAAGGGCAGATCCAGGGCTTAATGTTAGACCATTATTCTTGTGCAGCAGTGTAAGTCAAGTGTGTGTAAGTAAGTTTGCTAACCCCCAAGGGAGATAGAATATGGCAGTGGCATAGAATGGGGCCTCGTCCCCTCAGTGCTTGTACTCTAACCAGCCATGAGACACTGGCCCTGACTTTTACCCACCCCTAGTCACGGTCGCCACAAGTTAAGTGACCAATTCTAATGTATCACTTGGGGCCAAATAACCATTCACGGCACTGGAAACCTGAACATATGTGACATGCACTTGAACACATTCCAGGCATATGGTTTCCCATTTGAACAGTAATACTTCAAGGCAAGTTTATGTAAGCTTGTGGAAGCAAATTGATGTTTGCATTTTACGCATCTGCTTCTGGTTGTAGGAATGAGAGATGGGGAAATTTCATGTGTAGAGAATGAGCAGCTCAACCATTTATAGTGTGCCAACAAATAAACATCACATGGAAACCAAAACAATCAAAACAAATATTATTATTTTAAATGTTATTATTATTTTTATGTGGTTTAAAAGCATCTTTGATAAGAATAAGGGTACAATATAACCTACTATTTGAGAGTAAAATATGAGAAAAGAGACCAATAGAAAAAAAGCATAATTTAACACTTCTCCAGGCAGCGTCGGTATCATCAGACAGGGTTAGTAATTTGATCAACTGTGCACATGAGTAATTTTAGTTGCTCATCCAGATGGAAAAAAAATAATAATAGTAGCAGTGATAATCCAGGAACATGCCAAACGGGTGCAATCCTTCTCAGGCAATGCCATGTAGTTTCAACACTAGAGGCTGTAGCTCTTATACTCAAAGCTATTTTTTAATTTTTATTGAAGTGATTAAATCTCTGTAATAAGTACTGTTATTGTTACTTTTTTGTGTTTGTTTATTTTTTTTTTTCCATTTGTGCTTTCAATGTTTGGGTTAGCTTAAAAAAAAGAGACTGGATGTGATATATTTGATCTCCACAGGAAAACATTTGTGTGGTATTGAGGTAAAAATTTGATATCAAAAGACCTCTCATGGAAATAATGCTGTCCCAATAGAGGCAAATCTGGGGACATTTCTGGGGATAGTGCCAGCTGGGGATAAGGCAGCAAATATGGAGACGGTTCCTGGAAAACTGGGGCATCTGGTTTCTCAAGCTAAAACTGCTTGCCTTGGTATTCAGACCTCTGACTTATCTTTTGTATTAAGTTGTTTTGAGTGCCACTGGCAGCAGAGATAAACCTGAATTGGACAACCCCACAAATGAAGATATCTATAGTACATACACATATTTTATTTAATGCACCCTAAGATATTTTTTTAACTGAGACATTAATACTTGACTCTCTAATTTTAACGTTTTTTTCTCTTTTTTTGATTAAGTCACTAACGATAATCATGACCATATTTTCATCTACTTGTGCCACCTATAGGAGAGGAGGCACTGACTATGTACCTGGCTAAAAACAAGCTGGACAGGAAGCTTGCCAATGCTACCCAGAACGTGGAAGCCCTTCATCAGCTGGCCTCATCATACTTCATTGACCGTGACGGAACGATGAGGAAGCTACACGAGATCCAGATTTCCACTAATGCCATCAAGGTTGGTAAAATATTCATATACTATTTCCTCATAATGTGTTACATACATGTAGCATACAATATATGACTTCTAAATATATTTTATTATCTCATCCATCTTAATGTAAACTCTTGATGAATAAAAGTATCTATCTTGTGCTGAAATGAGTAATAACTTCTAGGTTATACAAATAATTAGTAAGTAATAGTAGGTATATCAAAATGCAAAACAGATAACACTAACAGGCATGAAGTTTCTAAAGTCCTCAAGCAGGAATAATAACGCAGGTGTAATATCCACATGCTAACAGGTTACAAGCTAAAGTGCAAATAAGCTAACGGGCCGCTGAGTCAACTGTTGGCATTTTTCACTTCAATCTGCCGAAAGTGTCAAGGGGGAGTGAGTCTGTACCAGAGCTGGTACCAGAATTCGTAAGTTGCTGACAGTGACAAATTTAGCAATCTTAGGGCCCAAGGCGAACACGTCAGGCTCTCCGCATCTGTTGGTCTTCACTTTTTTCCAATCCTTTTTTATATAAGGCAGCTGGGACCTGGTGATGTTTTATCTATTCCTCAGTGGAATGGAGCAGTGCTGTTTGCCAGCTCTGTGGGCCAGAGTGCTGGGTCATCTTTAAATACTGTACAACACATGATTATAAGGGGATCACTACTCACTAGTTGTTGATCGCCATCATCACTTTGTTCACTATATGTATCAGCTTTACTTAAGGTATTAAAGCAACCAGCAACAGATACCTTTTCCACTTTGCATTAGCATTTTTATCACTAATGCTAGCGCAAGAAGCAGCTTCTTGCTGCTTTTTGGCCATATTGTTGTCAGTACCTACCGGAACTGTCAAAAAAGGTTGTTACCTTTTGCAGTGTTGCTACTGTACAAACTTTTTACTCTACTCCGCTTCTTCCTTTTTCCAGATCCACGTCTTTGCAGTGACTCACTCAGTCTCTGACTCATCAGTTTTAGAAGTAAAACATTTCTGTACTGTAGATGCGTTCAAGGAATAGTCCACTGGAAACTGAGGGGGGTATTGAGACACTAGGCACTTATGTATTATAAGCATTTTGATGCCATTTTAACAAATTAATATTTATGAAGGCACAAGTAATTAATGAAGAATAAATAAAATAAGCTCAACTTTATTACGTGTTCATAATAGGGTTAAGTCCGCTCCTAGTTACTATACAGAGTCTGTAGCCATTACATACAGATCAGCATGTATGAGAGGCCAAGAGAGAGAGAGAGAGAGAGTTAGTCTATAGTAGACAGTTCCTAACTTTTGTTAATACCCGACTGTATTTCACCCATTTTTCACCAATTGACTGCACTTTTAATAATTTAAATGTGAAATGGTATAACTAACCAGGAATAAGGAATTTGAAAGTGGTTTGCCATAAAGCCAATAACCATTTCAAACCTAGCTACAGGCAACTGAAACTAAATGTTTCTTCCGCGACTAATGAAATTTTGCAGTGGAAAATCCAGATTGGACTATTCTGGACTGGACTGGGCTGGATTATACCACAACAACAGCTAAATGAAAAAATGCCACAGAGACCACAGTTAACCCACTTTTTTTGTTGTCTACATGATCCAGAATCTATATAAATGGATACAATGACAAAAAAGTGGATTTTGCATAATAGCAGACCTAAGGTTATTAAGGTTAGGGAAAGATCACGTTTCACATCATATCTCTGGTGTCAAAGTCACACTTCCCAGCCCTTTTCTTGAAGGATTTTTGCTACAGTATTGTTACTTTCACTGTTGCTGATGAGAGAAAATAGTTGTTAGGAAAAGATTGCCTGTCAGGAAAATGTAAAGATAATGTACTGTGGCCTACACAAACCATCTGTTTTCACACTGAAATCAACAGAAATAAACACCTTACTTCTATTTTTTTCCTTAAACAGATGGTGTATTACACAAGTAAATGAAACAGAAATATTGAAGTACAAATGAATGAATTTACATAAGCATATGTTGTAAAGTATTAGTTTTAATACACAAAGTCACACAATTATTTCCTCTATACATATTCACTATGGCTTTAAAAAGAAATAATACTACTACAGGTAGTAAAATGTCAGCCTTTTAGCCCATCAGAGTGTGTAGTGTGAACATACTGCCTGCAACTTCCATTTGTTGTCATTCACATGCCCATTCACCCAGAGACCAATAAGACCAGACTTTTCATATTATCAAACTGATTCCTCACCATTTCTTTTTAATTCTTTCATGTATTTGACCAAATACAGTATATATATACAGTATAGTATAGTAAATAAGTGTGCAGGTGATTGGTGTATTTCTAGTATTATACGATCCAGACATATTTCAATTACTGTATTAGTACATATGTCAAATTCAACTATTCCAGAAAGACTTCAGACTAGTGTTTTTAGCGTGTAGCTTAAAAGTAAGTGTAATTTGAATTATTATTTAAGATATGCTGTGTCTGTTCAGGTTCCTACTACATAGATACATTTTATTATGGCAAATAATAAACTTTTGTGAGGTAGTATCTTGACAATACATGTGTTGCTACTGTAATTTATTTCCATACTACAGTATGTACACAGCATAACACTGTCAAGGTCTTCTAAAGATTATTATTGTGCACAATTAAATAGCAATTACAAATATGAGTAACATTTTCTGTTAACATAACGAAATGTTAGCAATTAATATATTGGAAAGTATACATTGCTAATACATTGCTTATATGGAAACAGGTTATAACCCCTAAAAAACAGTCTGATAAAAGCAACAAAGCTGCAGGTAGCACTGTTTGCTGCCACAGATAAATTTTACCTACAGTAAGTGAGTTAATTTCAAGCTCTGATGATCATAATTATTTAGACTTTTCTGGTCTTCTGGTCTATAATCATACAATCAACACAGTTCTTAGCAGAAAGCAGATTGCAGTTGTAAAAATGGGTTGCACCACAGAGAAACTGGAATGACATACAACCCTAAAGAATAGATCAGGGATCCCCAGCCTGTGTCCAGACTGTTATCACGCAGACCGTTATTTATTGTTTGCTTACACATAAAGTCATAAAATTAGATTGTTAATTAAAAACATCTCTCTTTTCTTTCTCCAGTTCACTACAACATCGAATAAGAATGTTTCTCCCACATGTTTCTCTCACTCACCATGTGAACGTTTGTGTTGACTGCTGTCATGTAGCACAGAAGCTGCTCTGCTAAACTACTGCTCACGCTACGCTTTTGTGTGGATATGTTGTTAGATTCCTGACAGCTGATTCTGGCTGATTCCTCTTAAATATGCATTTTCTCTTGCTTTAATATTTAATTGATTAGCTACCCCTGACTACTGCTGAAAATCTGGGCTGACCAGGCTGAGTGTGGTAAAAAACTAGAACATAGCATCACCTCTTGTATATATTAATGACCATCAAAGCTTTAATACTCATGTCCAGACATTTTAGTATCCCAATTGGTTTCCTTGACGATAAGCACAACCCACAATGACAAGATAAATCAAGATAAAATGTGTTTTCATTAGCTGAGTAACATTTTAAGATGTTGTTACATTGTACATTATGGGTGGAAAGATTAACTAGTACACATCGATACACAAACATATGCATCAATAAAATCCAGTGTATTTGTTTATTACATGCATGCACATTCATGCATTTATTTATAAATCCAACAACTTGATATTTTGATGTTTTTATTCCTACAAGTGTACATATGTGTACCACTGCTGTGCACAGACAACATGGCAGAGGCTGAGCACATATTCCCACCTGTAAACTACCAATAACACATTTGGCAGCACTACAGATTTTACAAGAGAGACAGGAAGCAGTGGTGAGCAAAGTATTACAAGTTTTTTCCACGCACTACTGGCTAACAGCTCCGCTAGTTTACTTTTTCCCCCCTTTGTAAGCAGAGTATATGCATCAGAAGTTGTTGCATTAAATATCTTTAATGTTTCAGATCACTGACTGTGTCTCGAGATACGTCTCGGCCTCATGCCAGAGATGCCCAACTCTACTGAACATCTGTCTAATGTAATCTGACAGTAGATCTGGTGGCTGGGCATATCATATAAATGAAATGGTGCAGAATGAGATGCTGATACTTCTAACCTAATATATTATTAGCATCAACATAACATTTTGATATGAATATGGCAATAATGTCAATCAACTCCCATCTGAAATAAAGATTACTGGGTTATAATGGAATACTGTATTCAAAGGCTATTTAAGGGTTTTTCTACCCAATTTAATTTGTTCAGTACAACTGTCTGAAAGCAATAGAGATGAAATATACTGTGTCTAAGTTCAAATCAAACAAAGTGCAGTAACAAAACAGAATCCATTATGAAAGGCTTATTCAATTTCTGTTGTGCACATCAAGATTATTTTATTAGTTATTGCAGCTGTCCTAACCAAACTGACACAAATGCGCAGGAGTGTAGGCATCCTAGACCAGACCAGGCCACAGGGATCCTTAAAAACTAATTCAAACTTAACTCTCTTCTCTATGTCACAAGACATTCTTGCCAACCCACTTCCCTTCCTTTATCCCAGGTTACTGAGTTGCAACAACTATAGTTCTGTCCTTTGAACTAGGTGCACAGGATGTGTAATGTGTTTTATAGTATCTGTATTTGTTCATAAATTACTTATATTTCATTAGTTTAGTATTAAGTATATTACAACTATATTTTAGAGGGGCGGTGGACCTAATTTATTTTGATAGATTTATTGACTTCCCCAAACTTTAAAACTCTCACAGCTGCTGCCAAGCACCTTTGCCCGTGCACCTGCACAAAAATCCACAATCTGCACAAAGCCCAAACTCTCCCATACAACCACCAATTCTCCACCTTTTCGTGCTAATTCATGGAGCACCTTCCTAGCTTTTTGTTGTTGTGAGTGACAAGTGGATTAAGGGGCTCTGGCAGATGAGACTCCAGGTAGCAGGAAGTCAACCATGACAAAATTAAGCAGACCTGACAGTGGCTGCTGAGTCAGTTTCTCAGGAAGGAAAGACAGGGGATGTTGAGTGGAGAGAGTGTCTATACAGCACACACACACACACATACACACAGAGGTACTGCAAAGCTGAGTGCACTGTATATCTGCTGATAAAGACTGATGGACCTGTAACATATGTCAAGACCTGAGGCTTTGTCTGAGTTTGGACAAGGGCTGCGAAAAGGTTGGCGACTGTGTGGTTAGGTAATGGGAATGCAGATGTGGAAGATAGCTTGTCTTTCACCTATCAGATATTGCGTCCTCTGAGACTTAGTAATCAGTTGTTTGATAGGTTAATAGGTTTGCTCTTTGCTCTATCAAATAAAAAAAGTGGTGCAGAGTACACCACTCGCAATGCGGACTTCATTGCACACTTATGATGTTTTGTTTGTTTATTTGCTTTGTTTGGTTTTGGTCTTGCAGTGCACACAAAAACTTGGTTTGTATGGTTTGAAAATACATTATCATACCAGTATAAGTGTTGATATCTATTATGATGCTTCACTTTACATCGAATTGATACGTTTTTGTTTTTTTGTTTTTTTCTTGTGTAATGATGCACAATTTTAGGCTTTACTTCCAACATGGGCAGAACAATCAACAGCCCCAAGGGGCCTTAAAAGCTCCAGGTTGTGTATGTGTAATCACTTGATAGTAATTTGGTTAAGAAAATCTATGATAAGTAGCTTAAAATGAGTTGCGTATGTGTGTGTCTTTTTTTTCCTTGTGTGTACAACTTTTGTGTATGTGTGCTTCATTAATATACCAAAGATTCTCTTGCTCTTGAATATAATTTACTACTTTAATAAACATTTAGATCTGTATGTGGCTGTAAATGATGATGTGTATCAAAGTTTTTCAACCTAAATATAGTTTTAGCTGTAGTGCACTGGTAGCCAAATGGTTGCAGCATCTGCCATATACATGTATGCAGCGTCCCAGATTTGAGTCCAGCTGATGACCTTTGTTGCATGCCATACCCCCTTTTTTTCTTCCATGTTTCCTGTCCACCTCTCTACTAGTGCTCTCAAATAAAGTTGTCTTTATTTGAACCCCCCCAAAATATGGTGTTAGCAGTTGTGCTTAATTAAGCAATAATAAATATTACTCTATTTACATTGTAAGCAATCAACTGACGCTAACATAATGTCAGATAGCAGTGTTTCCGACAGCACCGCAACAAGAATAAAACAAATAAAAATACTGGGGATACTGTATTTGTGTTGAAATAGCTAGAGTAGCAGCAGATAATATGCAATAAGTTTTGAGGCAATAAAAAATACTTCAATTTTAATTTAATTTCACCAATATCAGCAGTGAAATATTCTGAATCATACACAATCTGAAAAAAAAGACGGAGCTGCATTCTCCTATCAGAAGACTATAAATACAGCCAGCACAAATCGCAGTTCTCCAGTCACGTCGCCAGCAGACAGACGGTGATCAGAATGTGCAGAGGAAGCAAAGTCCTGCAGAATGCATGGATCTATAAACACAGAGAACAAGGGCTTTGCTCCTCTAATATTGATTCAGTATGGCTGTGAGACCTGCTTTGGAGTGCAACCTTACAATCAGGATGGAAAACAGATGTCAATACAGCAGAAATTTCTTATCTGCAAGCGAGCAGGTCAAAAGTCAGGTCTACTTTGTTCCACTGGTATGAGTGAGGTAGTAATTTTGGTCTGTGAGGGGTTTATCATTTTATTCATTTATAAATGATTATGTAGTTCACCAGTGGTCAAAACATATTTTGTAATTTACCCATACACATACTTAGAAATGTTATATCTTCACTAACTAGCTAGAACGTATTTAAATTATTCAAAAACATTAAACAAATTTAAGTGTATAACTATTTTATTAAGAAATGGAAGTAATATGATAATCTGACAGTGTTATGCCATTTTTTCCCGATCCACCAAACGATCAAAGAGAGTTAAAAATGCCTTTTTTTGTTCAAATATCTATATGCCCAGAAATTAATTAGCAAGTGAATGCAGATGGTCTCAGGCAAACCCTGAGGTGCAATGAATAAAAATGCTGACACTAAATACTACATGTTCTGTTCAGTCAGAAATGATAATTATCAGAATATCAGGGT